>VYZT01027074.1:0-14265 GCA_013400735.1 Pomatostomus ruficeps
CGCATTTTACTTTTTTTTACATATGCAATGAGCTAGTCACCTTCCCCAGGCTGCTCCTTTATCTCCTACTTGATGAAGGAAACCAATGTAGACAGCAAAATACTGGCTAATACATGGCTGGCAGCATTTCTGGAAAGTTACTTTAACAATCACTTTTAGGTTACAGGCAGATTTACTATAATTACTGCTTTTCTGTACAATTTATGAATACGATTATGCGAAAAATCTCACTTTTGCTGTTATTGATAAACAATTATAGGAAAAAATATTTTGTACAAGGAAGACAGAACTGGTGATCTTCTGTTACATGTCAAGCAAGAATGACATGTGGGTGGATGCTGCAGTTCTAACATTGAAATATCTTTAATTAGAACTGTTGGGACTTTCCCTCTCATGTTTCATTTACAGTTTCTTCTTTCTTTTATCTTTTGTTGCTTTTTTTTCTTTTTTCTACCAAGAGCTCTCAAATGTCAGTTTACATTCATTTCAAATTACTGAACTAGAGGGTTGCTGTCTTTTCTCATCTATTAGTATGATTATAATGTATGTTACAACGCACATTCCATTCTATAAAGAAATACGCATTACTTATTGTCAAAAAAGAATTATCAAAGTAATAACATTATTAAATCATTGTACTAAATGTTCTCAAAAGTAATATCCATTTCACCTTTAATTTAATATTAGTGGAGTCAGTGTTGCACTAAATATGAAACAAATATTGCAATATTAACAGAAGATTTATGTCAAAATAAAAGAGGTATTCAAGATGAATTAAGATTACCTATATTATATAACTGCAGTAGGCACAGCCAATTTTACAAATTAGTTTAAAGGCTGTTAAAATATACATCAATTCTACTGCTAACTGGTTTTTCTTAGAATGCTGGAAATTATACTCAATATTTTTATTCTACAATGGGTGTTTTTTAAACAAACCACCAAGCAGCACAAAGGCAATTATTTTAAAGGTCTGGTTTTAAAATATTCATATCAATTGTATTACTTCATAGAAAGTGCTATTAAGTAGCTATTAAAGATTAAAATTTGCGATTAAAGTTGGGGTTGATTCTGTGACCCCTTTAGTTCACGTTCTGCAAAACTGCACACAGTGGCTAAAATTTGAATCCTTACAGTTTCTTGGTTACCGTGTGAAAGGTAAAATAATTCACATGCTTTTCTTTGTCTATCAGAGTGATGAATTGCATACTTCAAAATTTTAATAACAACCATTTATCCATCCTAACGACGGAGTATCCTTACAAAGACAACAGTATTTTGCAAAACAATTCATTTAGGAAACAGTCACATGACCTTTTTAACTGCCTTCAAGATAGCAATAAAATTGGCTCAGTAAGCCAGCCCTAATGAGGAAGAGAGAGAAAACATCAACCTTTTCCCTTTCCTCTATCTAATTATAAACAGCATTGTTAACTGACTCCAAGATCAACAGAATCCTAATTGACCTCAGACACTGTACAATAAAAGATAATGAGAACTGCCAAAATAAATGTTAAAAAAATAAACTGTAGTTAGTGTCTTAACTCTTCATTTTTCATTAATTTTTCTGCTCTTCACAATTACAGCTTTCTCTGTAAGAGTTGTTTTTAGGCTGAAATTTACCAAAATTGGGCACATACTAGAAAGTCTATATTATGTGTCCCTGAAAAGGAGCAGTCAGTGAGATGGTGGAATTAAGTGGGAAATAAACAATGATGACTGCGAAGTACATCACTTAAAGTCTCTTTCAGTAACCTATGGAATTATTAACTTTTCCTTGAAAACAGCATGCCCTTGCCCAATCAGCTAAGTTTTACTTATATTTTCAAGAGCTTCTTCAAAGACTGTTATCCTGCAAATATTTAAATGAATGTCTTAATTTAATTCCACATTTCTGTCCTGTACTTAATATAAATGGATGAAACTATTATTATCACTATGAAGCATGATTTGGTCCTAAATCTTCACAAGGTTTTAGAGCTGTAATGTTTTAATATCAATTAATGGAATTGCCATACACAGAATTTATACTGGTAAATAGTTTATCTAGATTTCTAGCTACATAGAGGGGGCACACAGCTTCATAGTTTTTATTACATAATTGTATCTGCCATAGCTATCCCAAGGACAAACTTATAAAGGCTGAAGCCTTTCTCAAATCTTGCCCTACAGATGAAATCCTTAATACAGGTTGCGTTCTGCACATATGCCCTATATTTACCTTAATCCATATATTTATACCTAGTACAAATAGCTGTCTCATACAAAATCAATCTTACCACAAGGAAGCATCTGGAAAGGTTTAAAAAACATAATCATCACCTTCCAACATTTTACCCATCACTTGCACTTAGCATCTATCTTAATGCAACATCCAATCAATCCAATCAGAGCTTCCACATCTGCAAGATAAATATTGCATTAAGACATAGCTAAGTTTTGACAAACAGGTTTCTTGGGTTTAATTCCAGATCTAAAAAATGGCTTGTTCTCATTCTGATCATTAACTGACTGGCCCTCTCAAATTTAGAAAAAGGTTGCTGCAATTCCATAAGATTTCATCACTTAGCCCTCACTACTATTACTGTAATGATTTCTAACTTTATATTGCCATCCTCCTACAATTTCATTCGCTGTATTTTTCATCCACTACTCCCTGAATCTCATTACATACTTTCCTACATGGCACTTTAGTAATGCAAATCATGCTCGGGTAGGGATGATACTTCTAATCTCAATTTGCATGACTATTCAGATAACATGAGGACGGGTCTAGAAAACTAGGCTAAAGCGGTCACTCTTCTCTAGCCCTTGAAAGACTGAAAGGAAGGCACTTACTTGAATAAAAAATTTGGTAATAAGGAGGAAGGCTACTTTTTCTAAGTTATTACCCTTTCAAAGTCTCCCTGACAGAGTCATCCTCTCTAGATCTGTCATTTCAGAACCCATTTAATTACTTTCAGATTTGTTAGAGCCCCAGCGGACTTAATTTGTACACAGGTTATATTTTCACAGTAAAATGAGACCATAGTTTGATAATACATTAAATTCAGCAGCATTATTGGCTTAATATATCCACTTTCCAAAAAACAGGGAAATTTGCCTTATACTCTACAATCAACTGCATTGGCACAATGGAGACATGGTTACATAGTACCGGAGCATCAGCAGGAGGTGGTGATAGGAATTGGTGCAATCAGAAATCAAACGGGTCTTAGTACCCAAGGAACCAATGCTCGAGTCACAGTCTCAGCTGCAATGGTAATATGTACTGCCGTAATCTGCATTTCTTATCCATGTTACCTCACAGAAATGAAATGCCAAGGATCCTATCCTTCAGTAGCAAACAAATTACAAAATCTATAGGGATTTTGGGTGGCTAACAAACACTGTCACTTTTTCTGCTGTTTTCACCACAATTGTTAGGTCTGCAAAATAGCATCTACAGTAATAAGCACTCCTTTCATTTATAGTACAAATATATATCCATCTTTCTGTTCCATCAAGCTCATAAATTGGTTGGGATTTCTAAATTTTAAAAAGTACTGTGAGAGTGTTAGTAATTATTACTTCAGGCAATAAGTGATCATTGACTGTAATTGTGTATATTACTGCTGAGTAAATAAACAATAGCAAAGAGGATAATAGGAAATAAATAATAGGAAGGAGGATGAATTCACTATGAAATCATAAAATGTGTATTTCTTACATTAATTTATGTAAGAGAGAAGTTCCTTTAAAAATGCAGATACAAGCATTTTTTAAATTAAGCACACTTTTTAAAGTGTGCATTTTATATGGATGAGAATGTGTCTTGGTATTTTTAATCTTAGGCCAAGTGGTTAAAGATATTTTGACACAAATGTTTCAAGTGTGAAATCCTCCACATAATTTCTCAACAATCTCTTCTGAGTTTAAAAAAATAAACTCCTTATTTCTGTAATTTAAGATGTGCAATACTAAACTATATAACAACAAAGTCATTATGGATGCAAAGATCTCTAGATAAATACCAGCAGCAGATACTAACATCAGTATTACAAGCACAACTAGCAAAATAATTTTATATGAAAATAAAGCTATTTATAAATTAAAATTTTAGGTTTCACCACATGACAGTTTGCACAAAAACCTTATGTAAGCCACCACTTTGTTTCTTTTTTCTCCCCCCTCTAATGTGACATTCTTTGGCTTATTATTTTGAAACCAACACTAGAACACAAATGAAATTCCATGACATTATTTTTATGTTACATGTTATAGTCATGCATTTATATGAATTTCTAAAATCATATCTATCAAATCATGTCTAATCAGTCATACTTATTGTAAAATCAAAGCATTTTTTATTATTTTGGTTTTATTTTGCAGTTTATGGCATTGTCTCTTCTAAAAAATCTTGTGATATACTTAATAGTAGTGGGAAAAGCATAACTGGAAGTGAAGACACTTTGTAGTTAAAACCAAGAGATTCAGAACACAGAATTTCTTTTCTGTGTGCCTTCTCATAGTTCTATAGTGCCAAGTAAAATCACAGCTAACTATCAGGTAAATCCAAGTTTCTAAATGCTTCCTTCCAAACAGCAGGATATATGTTATTCAACACTTTTTTTTTAGTATGATGATTCTTTTCAGGTAGGATAAGGATTATAAGAAAAATGAATACAAGAATCAAATCCTAGCATCAGATAGAAAGGAATTTTAAGATAACAACCAAAAGAATGACTATGGGAATGTGAAACATTTGTTTGCAAGATACAATGGTGTTTTAAGCACATACCTAGTGCTTTCTCCACATGCTGAGTAACCAGGCTAATTAAAAAGCCCATACAGCTCTTGTTAAAATCTGTTCAAATTTTTGGAGCACCTGTTATAACAGAATGCCCACAGACTTGATAGTTTAGAGCCAAGACACCTGCTACCTTATGTCTCACAGTATGTTCAGTTTTATACTGATAGTAAAAAAAAAAGTCCACTTTCTGACATTTAACAATCTCATAAATGATGAGAAATAAATTGCAAAATTTCGTAATTTAACCCTTGACTGTCACTTCTCTTTACCTATAATTTCTTGTGAGCTGGCAATACAATGTACTTTTGGAACGACCTCATTTCTTTGTTGCTGAATTTATTGCATGTTATGCTATACTGAGCACAGTGTGTAACTCTTGCTTTGCTTTGCTCCACTCCATAAATTTTAAAGGTATGGCTAGTATATAAGTAAATATATAGCTTATCTGAAAGGCAAATGGGCTTCACACCTGCAGTAAATACTGGCTAGTTGGTATTTGTGCCTCCTTGAACCAGACTTTCCTCTCCACTACTGATCAGTAACTAAAATACACTAATTAAACAATTTCATTTTACTTCAAAATTTTGTTTAAATATGATTTGGCAATACTAATAAAAATGTATCCCAGCACACAATTTTGTTAATAAACACATACAAGCCCTGATCTCTCAAGAGTGGAATTATATTCCTGAACAGGGAGAGTTATTTACAGTTACCAACAGGTGTAAAAAGTAGAGAAAGATTTTATTATTAAAAAAGCCTCATTATCACAATAGTCTTGTGACAGTGACTCAAATCTTGTCAGTATTTATGTATATGACTAATGTTACATGTATGTAAATAGAGTGTATGAATATCTGCAGCATCATGACAGTCACCTTTTGTAGGTATCTGAGTCATGATGAATCACTTTATATAACTGATTGCATTGGGAACAGGATTTCATCTATGGATTCTGTAAGAACCCGTTGTACTTATGTAACCACAGCTACTGGTTTAATCAGACTTTAGTGTTTAGAAAGACACTGGGAATGAAGAGACTCCATGAGCACATTTTGAAGTCAGCTTACTTTGCTATTCTGCAACTTAGATCTATAAAAATACAATTTTATATATTTTTTCATATAGTAAAGTTTTAGATATACTGATGAACAGAAATACAAACCTCTTACATTCAGAATTACATTTTCTCGGATGAATATTTGAGACCTCACACACTAAATACTAGACATCAAGCTATTCCCATACTAGAATATACTACAAACTTGGACCAAAATGTGAAACAACATCCTTCCAAAGCACTTTGTACACCTCTAGTTTTGTTATGTAACACTTCTATATGACTACAAGTAATAGTGAATGAAAACCTGGTTCTCAAACACAACATAAAATAATATATGAAAGAACAGAAATGATGCAAAAATGATAGAGTAATAAAGCCAAATGCATCAGCATAGTTCTTCCACAGGTACATTTAATTCATCCCCAATGTTTACAAGTGCACCGTGAATATTTTTCCAAGAATAATCAACTATAACTTAAAGAATTATTTAAATTCTTTAAATATTTCTTTGTATTTCAAAACTTATTTTCACACAGCTTTTCTACGTATTAGAAACATAAATGTTGTTGGTTTGCACATCCCATTTCCATTTAGAATTTGTCTTTATTTAAGGCAGGAAAACTAATTGGTAACAGATCTTAAAAGTTCTTACAAGTTTTGTTAATTGTTAGTTGTGGAAATGGCATTTTTTCCCATATTCTGCCTATTGCTTTGCCTTTGAGATAAAATACAACAAGAAAGCAGGTGATAAGCCTTTGTTAATGCCTCTGGGATAAAATGCTGCAGCTACAGACTACTGTTGATAAACAGATTTTGAATTAATTAGTTCTGCATAATTATCTGAATTACCAAGTCTTAAAATTAAATGCAACTGGTCTTCCTATATTTGTTTATATACCTCCTGCCAGCCATGAAAAATTTTTTTATTTTAGAAAAGATCGTCAATTAAAAAAACCAATTTTAAACAAGGTAATAATAAAATAGTCTGCTACTGTAAGATGGCATATGGCAGAAGAAATATTAATTGCAGTTATTTTTGTTGAATTCCAGAGGCAAGTAGGACAGCTAGCTCTGCAAAATTCAGGTCACTCTGTTGGCAAATGAAGAGGTGGGCTCTGCGCTGGCAATTCTTTTAGTGTATTTACATTGATACTGCAAGACATCTAGACTTTAGAATTGAAGGGAATTAAGAGCAAGGCACTCTGTACTTTATTGACTTGGAATTCATATATTTGAACTATTTCAGATCGAAGCAATTTTGAAATATTGAAACATTATAGCTGTATCCTTCATATTGTTTTGAAAGGTTAGATGAATGGGGATATTTGAGGTTTATTTATTTGCCTGCTAAAATCTGACTTCAAAGCTCAGGATGACTCTTGCCAAAGCTTAGAAGGCTGTTAATATACAAAACAAAGACAGAAATCTGTATTCTGTAACCAGAATCTCCATTTTATATTGCTCGTTCTTTTTCTTTTTTCTATTTTTTTTTTATATTTGTGTAAATCAAAGACAAAATATGGAGGAAAAAAATCATTTATTCAAAAGGGTAGCACATGGGACATGAAGTCCTGACAGATATAAGCAAATTATATTATTTTAAATATTTAAATTGTAGTGTGCATATTTTAGTTTATACAAGTTACACACCATTAATAATTAGGATTTAAATCTCATAAATCAGTACAGCATTTCAATCCAACTTCTTTGAAATGCTAGAGATGAAAAGTTTACCTGAGTGTCATCAATCTCAAAAATTTCAAGGAACCATTGATAGTCATAACCATAACAAGACAGTGACTTGTATTTAATATACATGAGCTCTGAACATCAGCACTTCATAGAAAATTTGACCAATACATATGAACAACAAATCAGGGTGTGACCTTCACCCCTCATGTAAACTCAAAGAAGAAAATCCCATGATTTGTGATGAAAAATTTTGACAGAACATCATATCCATTAACAAACACAGTATTGGGTGTACAATTTTTCTATGGATCACTTCCCACCCCATCTCCTACTCTCAGGTTTCCTTTTATCCTAATCTCATTAAATTTTCTTCTCCAGTTCACAATTCTCCCACCTATTCCAGCTGTTGCTTCCTTTACCATTCAATTTTTTATCCAGTATTTTCTTCCCTAATAGTCACAATTATCATAAGTGTTATATGTGAACCAAAAACATCACAAGAGAAATACGACTGCACTAAACACAAAGAAAGTGTGCTTATGCCAGGCCAGTTGCACTGGCTTGCAACATAAATAATCATTTTGTGGGAATGGTGGCCCGGTCATCATAAAAAGCCAAGATGCCAGAATCATGGCAAAATCACAAATATAGATTATTTATAAATTAAACAAATTGATATCTAGATTGAGATGTATTCAAATATTTAAACCTGCCAGAATGTCTTTAATGAACAGTGCCAACACCAGACCCTATATTTCAAAATTTGCCCATATAACTTGACATAGTCCTCTACTGCACCAGCTATTTCTAAGATATTACTCTTGTCTTCCAAAAAGTGAACATTGTTTCCAAACTTCATTTTCAAAAAACTGGATTTTCCAGTTTTCAGGGGAAACTATTGGGACACAGTGATCCTGGTTTACTTTGTCAAGTAGCAGAATAGATTTTCAGCTTAATGATGGTGTTAGTATTTGTCATTCAGTGAGATAAAAAGATAGCATACTTGGTACATTTTATGCTCTGTAAGTCCAGAAACTGGACATTCCATCAAGGAGATTTAATTGTAAAATTAGGAAAGGATTAGGAAAATACAATGAATTTTAGTATTTATGCAACGTATTAGCAAATGCAAAAATTCAATGATTTTTATAAAAAATTTTTCACATTATGATACAGCTTAGGTGATCAAAAACATTCTTTAATACAGAGCATTCTTAGGTACTTGTTCTTGTATCTTGCATTTATTTGCATAAGTTAAAGAAATGGCAATTTTTGGATACAGTTGATTCCATTTCCATGAAGTTAGTCTTCAAAAGTGTTAATAGCTTGAAATGGTTAATATTTTTCATATACTTTTCAAGTTGCCTGAAATGATTGTAGTGTGACTATATATTGGCTTGATAAGAGTGACTTATTGATTTGTAAGACTGAATAAGGATTTTATAAAAATATTTACCTGAACATACACCTTTGCTGTCTTGGCATGTGGATACAAAAGACTTTTTGTCCACATCTACAGAACGACTCCAGTGCTACGAAGCCTGTGTGCTCAGCTGTTATGGACTGGAGACTCTGGGAATACATCCATGGCTAGGCTGGGGTGGATTTGATGTGCAAATGCAAACCACACACAACAGCAAAAAGCCAGGAATTGTTAAGGACAAATATAAAACCCAATTTGGGCACTAGAGTATCCACATTCATTGATCCAAGTGGAAAAAGCAAAAGGATATGAAGGAGTCAACCAGAAGCCTCCAAAATGAGGAGCAGGCAGAAATGAAACAGATATAGGCAGGATGATTCCAGCTGGAATCAAGGCTAAAAGATTAGAAAGTCAGAGCTCCGATTCCAGGATCAGGACCGAAGGAAGCTCAGAAATGAAACATTTTAGTGAGTCTTTCTCTTTGGGAGTTTTTCTTTAGACCAATTTCATTTCTGCTGACTCACTGTGTGGTTTGAGCACAGACATGATCCTGCTGACCACAAGTTTCTAGGAGCCAGAAAAGAAACTTATAAGCAAGAACTTGACTTGAGATGACGGACAAGAGCATTTCTCGTGGAGAAAGGAGACCTGCACATAGCTTCCTAATCTACAGGACTGCTACTTTTTTTTGGTGTTTGTAGAGTAAAACACAGAAACAGAGTGTAAGTTCTTGGGAGGGGTAAGGAGTGGGAGAAAGAAAGATTTCTTTGAGGAACTTTGAAATTTAGGAACTTTGAATACCTAAACTTCTAACATGGTGTGGGACAGAAACAACTCACGTAAAGATATCCAGATTTTTAGACAAGTTTTCTCCTTTGGCACTTATGTAAGTGTGTTGTTCCATTCTTCATTGTTTTACTTTCCAAAGATGTCCCAGTGTCCCAGCTATTGTGGTTGCCACTGTGTGATCTGTATACAGTCAGAACAGTTTCCCCCAGTGCGCAGTTCTTAGATCTCTCTGAGAACTGAACTACCTGAGAGATATGACCCGTTAGCACAAACATCGGAATGAGGAGCAATGGACTGAGTCCTGAGGACTCAATACTGCTCTTGGGAGCTGGCTCCGGGATGCAGCCACACCCTGGTACTCAGCACGCGATGGCAGCAGCTTGCTCACGCAGCACCGCCTGTGCAGAGGCAAACTGAGTGGGAGGGCAGTGGTTTCCTGGGACACTGAATGTTAGGCAAGGCCTCAGCACTTCCCTTCACATCTTCTGTGAGTCAGAAGAAGAAAAGTGGTAAAAATAGGCATGTGGGAGGTGGGGAAAATGCATTATAGTTCTACTTTAATTGCAAATGGATCATTCCAGTCACGGTGCCTTTACAGATACACAATTTTGTATTGTGCAGAAAATAGTACTGGGAGGCTTAAGGAACTGTAAAAAGTAGCAGTGCTAAATGTGAGATAATCCTAAAATGGGTGGGTGTCAAATGCGTCTACAGGATGTCAAGGGATTGTGATTTTTTAATAGAAGTCATGGTGGTCACCAAGTTGTTCTTCTCTGCTGGGTTTCTTCCTCCCTGGAGTTTACACTCACACACACATAAATAAAATGAACAAAATAACCCCAACAAATTGATTAACTGCTTACAGTTCAACCTTCTCTTGAGCTTCTACATGTCTGAAGATCATCAAAACTCCCTTTAAAACATATGTGTTTCCTAAATTATGTTTTGAAGGGATCAAAACATAATCCCATGTCATTTGGGATTTTCCAAAAGAGGAGACAAGGTATAGAAGTTCTTCTGAAGTTACTGATCTCCCACCACTCAAATACATAGCCAAGGGTTTCTTCACAGTAGCTGAAGCCAAACCAGAATATTTTCTTTTCTAGAGCTATTGCAGGTGCAGGAGTTTTCTCTCTTTACTGTGTAAAGTAGCTCTAAAAGTCTCTTTCCTTTGATATTAATATAAAATCTAGATAAAAACTGGTTTTTACTGCGTATACAAACTAGAAGTCTGTTGTTCCTTGAAAGATGATGCCATTATTCATCATTTGTATGTGCTGTAAATAGCACATTGCAGTTCAGAGTGAATTATTTGGTACTGAAGAATTATCTATCTAAATTAAATCAAGAGCTTAAGCATGAAGCATTATCCAAAGGAAAAGCAGGAGAAAGGGAAGATAAGGAGGAAAAAATAGTTTTTACAGGGTCATATGAAAATTTTATCCTGGTACTAGATGGCAATGAAGACTCTTCCTATTAAAAAAAAAGAGATTATTTATAGCCTGCGGTGACAGTATGACTATCTAAGCTCTTGGTTTCTCAACATTACATCTCTAGCATGTCTAAATATCTATAAAAAGTACCCACAAAATTCTGCTGGGCTACCTAACTGAATCTTCTTAAAGACAGACTGCTTTTTTCTTCTGAAAATCTCACTGAAGAGCTACCAAGTAACGAATATGGCATTTGAACCTTGCAATGAACAAAAGCCCTGTGCGACCTCCCTGCCCCCTTCTGAACAAAACTTGCATTAAAGAGAGAGACGAGTACCCAACTTATATTTATCCATTACAGTTCAGTGGCCAGGTCCCAGCTGGCATTCAACACAGCACTAAATCTCACCCGAGAGTCACCTGCACATACTGGATGCAGCTCTCATTTGATGTGCCCCCAGAGGTATCCTCACTTTGATTTCTAACACATGACTATGCTTCAGTCATATCTCTAAAAGACCCTCAGCCACTTGCTACACTGCCACTGAAAGTGGAGCCCATGGGAATTTTACCCCATCACAGACTGATCAGGGAAGCCTCCGTGTTTGTTGTGCTTTCAGAAAACTCTTTTGCCCTACTTGAACTTGTCCGAGTACATACCCACAGCTGAATGCAAGGTAGACTTGTGACAAAATTTTCAGAGCAAATTCAAATATCCGGCATTGTCATAGGTAATATTAAAATATGAATGCCACAGTAATGATTATTATATACAGATAATAAATGTATATGGAATTGCAGCTCATTTCAGAATGTAGCAATAAAAAGGGCATCTTAAGGGATGCTTACAAGTATGTCTGCCATATACCACACTTCAGGAAAATTGTGCTAATTGCTTAGCAAAGACATAGAATTGTTTCAGAACCCTGCATAAATAAAATACCTGGGTTTTGCAATAGGACTAGCTTTGTGAGATTCAGAAACTAATATAGTTTCAGGTGTTTAACCCCACATGCTTAAAGCATATCAAGACAACAAATCAGAGTTGAACCATCTAACAATATAAACAAAATCAGTGCATGGGTCTGAAAGCCTAGGTCTGAGGAATATTTCTAATTTAGAACTCATTATTTATTTAGACCAAAGAATATGCTTATTGCTTTACAAAATGGAAAATAAAAGGGCTCCTACTTTGAAACAGGAAATATATAAACCTTGGCTGCTGGAAAACAGAGCTGACACAGAGATTTGAAGTACCACCCATCTAATCCCGTATTCATAACTTTTGGGCAAAATTTATCTCAAAACCAATGTGAATTACACTTACATAAAAATTACAAAATTACCTCCCTGCTTTGTTACATGATTACTACTTCAGTTGTTCTCTCTGTTACGACATTACACCAGAGGTCTCAGACTTTGAGAGTTCACATACTGTACAAATACATTGAAAACAATACTGACTTTCCTGAAAATTTTACTTTGATTTGAAGAAAATGTGAAGACAGGAAGACAATAACAAAAGGTAATTTATTTACGCAGAGAGAAGGAGAGTACTAATATACATAAAGGTATTAGTACATGGCTTCTATTTTCATATGACCATAATTTCTATGAAGAATGTACATCTGTTTCTTGTAATTAAGTTATTGTGATGGACAATACTCTTTTTTTTACAACTTTTGCAGGTTTTTTTTTGTTTGGGTTGTTTTTGTAGGGTTTTTAGCTGCGATTACTGTCTGAATTCTTATTGACGTAATAAGGTACTTTATTGCTCACTGCTTTTCATGATACATACATACATTTCTAAATGTCTTGTACATAAGGAGCCTCCATTTTTGAGGGAAAAATGTGTTACAGTACATTGCAGAAAGTGCATTACAGAGGAGACATATGTAGGGATTTAATTCTTTTGTTTTCTGTTTATTTTTTCTCTTAATTTAAAGGAAAATTAATTCAGACAAAATGTCTAGAGTTGATCTCTGGGTAGGGAAAAACATGATTATTATTCATGCAGCAGTGTTTATTTCCATCTGTCACCATAGCAGTTCTTTTAATAACTTATTATACAATTAGTTCAATAGCCTTTCTCGTCCTTTGCTACTACTGAAACATGAAACTCTCTTATTCCTATAATGTTTTCACTGTTCACATTATATTATCCATAAGTAAATCTGTTTTCAAGGTTTTATTGGTATGCTGCATGTATTTCCTGTGTAGTTTCTGAGTTAATCTCCTAAACACCTCTAGAAACTACATATACAAAATACATACATGGTGAATTGTGAGAGATAAAACCAAGGACTATTTCTGGAATCTATTTAAATAGTTCTTACATCTCAAATCAAAAATAAATTTTACACCTGCAGAACTTTTCTGGATTTCTTCATGAGGACATGAGGGCTTCCATTTAATCTTCAGGGAAGTGGTTGAGCTCCTTCAGATCACTAGCTTCTGGAGGATTCACCAAAGGAAAACTAAATGCATGTACTCCTTCACAACTCCACAGGCTGAACAGGAATTTTTATAGCAAAGAAAGGACATACAGGGTAAGTTTATATTTACAGAACCAGTAGACCTTACCAAAACAAAACAAAAACAACCAAACAAATGACTGAAATGTTATTGGGAAAAGAAGGGAGGAGTTGAGAGTGGAGGGGAGAAAGAACATAGGACCAACAGCATCTCTGCAGGAAAGGATCTGGGATCCTGCTGAGCAGGTGGAACACGAGTCAGCAGCTGTGCCTTTGTGGTGACAGAGGCTGTATTAGACAGGCTGTGAAGGCTCTATTAGCAAGGACATCTAGAAAAGCAATGCACTAGACCAGGCTGCTCAGAGAAGTTGTGGAATTGCCACTTTTTTGAGATTTTTGGAATTTAGATGGGTGAATTCCTCACAAACTGCATCTAACTTTGAAGTTGACTCCGTTTTGAGTGTGAGGTTGGCCTAAATGATCTTCAGAGGCCATTTCTAATGTAAACAACTCTGTGATTGTAACTATAATGCTACAGAGGTGCATCTTTTCTCTTCATCATTTTTGGCTAAGTCTGCTTCATCAGTATTCCCACCCCT
>VYZT01027102.1:2659-15626 GCA_013400735.1 Pomatostomus ruficeps
ATGCTGCTGCTGGTAAGGTCTGTTTGAATGCGCTCTTTGTGCACCAGAAAGGGAGACATAGCACGAATAGTTTGTGGGAGAACATGCCAGAAACACTGGAAAAGTAGGGGCGTGAAGGTGAAAGAACTGCAGTTGGCCCTGTGAATGATATCTCTGAGCTCTTGGAAACAGACATCATGCTAGATGATGTGATGTTATTTCATCTATATCACTCCAAGATGACAAGTAGCCTATCTCTAATGAAGTTGGTTGTATTATATCACAGGTCCTGCAAAAGGCTGAAGAAATGTAAAATTACTATACAAGAAAAGCAATTGGAGAAGTCTGATATCTTGAAAACAAGGACTGTATGGTGTAATACTACTTGATCCGAGCTTAAAGACTTGGCTGAGAAATGCGCAGCAAAAGTTTAGGAACAGAAAAAGTCCAGAATGTAAGACAACACAGCGGCCCTGTGTGAGGAAAGTTAGAGAGTCCACAGGGGAATGAAGAAGATCTAATACCATAAAATAAACATTTGTGGTAAGACTAATTGAAATTTGGCATGAACAGACATCAGAGGACCAATATAAAATCTGCTTGGGGTAGGAAATTAACCTGTCAGAATATTTGGAATTAGTCTGATTTTGCAATCTGAGTTTATAGCTGATCACTGTTATGTGCTGTGGAATTGTATCACTGGAAATGAAAAATTGATTTTGCTGTGATAAGGAAAAGGAGTTTGGAAATGCTTTGCCTAAGAGACTGTGTCATGGTACCAAGTTTGTTCAAGATATTGGTACTTAATAGTGTAATAAGCAATATTTCTGTTTAAAAGCTTTACTTCCTTTAAATAGTACTTAAATATTACCTGGGTCTAAATCTTTGACTGTTGTCTAGGAATATCTTAGAGTTTAAATACACAGACAAATCACCCATGATCTCTTGTAACTTTTTCTACTTGCGATTTTAGTCTGGTGCAAAAATGAAGAGCCACAATGTCACTTAATGTGCAAAAGGCAGAATAAGTCAATTTCTACTGTCACAAGTAGTGCACAATAAAATAAAAAACCCCAGAATTAAGGGAAAACAATTGGTGGTGAGATCCTGAAGTTCAGTCTGTGCATTTCAGGGTCTTTAGCAGGCTTATATCACTATTACAGACCAGTTCTACTCTAGTCTGAAATTCTCTCAACATTCATTTGATAGATACTGGATGGGATTTTTGAGCATAACTTATTTGCTCTCACCTGAAAGGCTTCCCTTCAACAGTGCCCTTTGATTTCAAGCAGCAGTGCTAAAGTATAAGCAACCTGAGTATATTTGAATTGCTATTTGTTGTGGGCTAAGAAAGTGGATTCACAGAATTAACATGAACGAGAAGATGTGTAATAAATTGCAACCCGTAGCAGTATGTAGCAGTATCCAAGCTGCTGAGACTTTCTTCCCTTTTTTTCAATAGTAAACTGACTTAAAGAAAATATACAACAAATTATGCAAGAATATATTATTCTGACTTAGAGTTAATGTTTCTTTTTCCTGGGAAATATTTCTTTTCTTATGGAAACCTAGGACCAAGACCTCATTGCCTCAGACATTTTAAGTTAGACTGGACAAAGTATCACCAACTGCACTGAGGCGTCAGAGTAAAATGGCAAAAAAATGTATTAAACTACCCAATTAGTCTTTTCCATGTTTTCTTTTTTTTTTTTTTTTCCTTTTTTACCCCTATATTTGCTTTCTTTTACCTTTTCTCTTATTTAATAACAGATAGGCTTATGTGAGGGAGACAAAATTCACTCCGTGAGGCCCAAAACTCAGTAAGGGAAGGATCAGCAGTTTAGGCTTTTTACCAGGTACAGTATTTCACAACTGGACAGGTGTAATGCACATTTTTAAATAGTTTTTGATAGTGAACCTTGGTGCAAGATTTGATGAAGAAAATCCCTGACCTGAAATAAGGAGTCTGGCAACAGATCAAGAATCTGAAATTGTGGTCTGGTGAAAATTTGCTGCTTTCAAAATTTCAAAAAGTACAGCAGCTTCCTAGGTGAAGCTGCTGTACTTTCTATAATGGTATTGCACAGTAACTCTGCCAGTTACCATAATTTGCATAGTTTCTCTATGAGACCTAATGAATACTTCTTCTTGCAAATTGTACCCATACTAGTGGACTGTGTCGGGATACCTGGGTTTTAAATATTTTAAAAACAGACAGTGGAAATGTTGAAATTTCTCATCATTTTCTCATCATTTATAAGTGACAAGAATCCCTTCTCCCTCTATGGCAACACCTCAAAAAGAGGCATGGTAGGGACTCTTACTTTTGACTGCCATGCAAGCATCAAAATATACCAAAACAGCTTTCTATGCTTTTCTACATAAGGATTAGATGTCTTCAGTTAGGAGGCATTTTGCTGTCAGCAGATGATTTGCTAACTTTTGTGCCATGCCTTTGTTTTGGCTCACCTTAGAGTCTTAGAATAAGTCATTCTGGAGCTTCCTCCTAACATATTCAATAGCTCCTAGGCTTCATTTTTACTGTATTGCTCCATTCTGATTTTATTTAACATTATCCATCAGTGGCAGATGTCTTTCTGACACCTCATTATGAACATTCAGCTCTTCCGCACCCTGGATTCAGCTGCACAGGCTGAAGCAGTGGCCACCACTGTCCTGCCTCAGCTGCTCATCGCCTCCCCCAGGCTAGCAGCTGCCTCCTCCTCCTCTGCTCTGCCAGATGCAGTGCTGAAGGAGTTTCCTGAGCTCTGCATCCAGTACACCCCAGAGGTTTAAAGAGTCAGAGGAGTAGGTCCCCACTCATACAGATGTTTGGTGGAAATAGTTTGGGGAGAGATCTGAGAAACTGAGGTGGCAGGTTGACAAGAGGAATGCTGAGGACTGTCACAGCTCACTGTAGCCAAAACACACTAGTTTTATCCTGTGTTAGCTCATACATGAAGGAGAACATAAGTCCACCTTTCACTAATGCTTTTATTTCCTCTCTCTGGTTACACTGATTACATTACTGATTTCCTCTCTCTGGTTACATGCCACGTTTCTC
This sequence comes from Pomatostomus ruficeps, assembly GCA_013400735.1. NCBI lineage: Eukaryota > Metazoa > Chordata > Aves > Passeriformes > Timaliidae > Pomatostomus > Pomatostomus ruficeps. The sequence goes on from VYZT01027102.1 coordinate 5,703, forward strand.
TATTCAAATATTTGTCTTTTGTCCCAGTTATAATTTATTTTAGAAAATACTTAATTCCAGAAATCTGGACAGTATGGTAAAAGTAACAAGCGTTTTTTAAATGAGAACAACAACATCTGAAGGAGGCAGAAATAAAACTGTTCACAGACATTTAGAAACAACAGACTTCCATCATGGTGATAGATGTTTCTAAGTGGGGAAAAGGCTATGGGTAAGAGCATTTACTACACTGGGGTTTGTGCACAGCGACCACAAAAGATGGTGAGCATCCTGTTGCCAAAGTATCTTTAGTTTAAATTGAGTGATAGCCTAAAGGCTGACAATAAAGATGAAATCAGTTATGTCACAGTTGGGCACGCTTTCCAAAAGTACAAATGTTGTCTAACAACATATATAAGTGTTACCACCCACAGATTCTCTTTCAAGACATAAATTGCTAGTAAGAAATTATGTCTTCTTAAGTATAGGACAGATGATTTGGAAAAGTAAGGATTTTTCTGAGAAATAAAAATATTTTGGTAACTACAGAAATAAAAATCAATGTCGACCTTAGACTTGGGGAACTCCAGGGTCCTGAACCCTGAACAGACAGTCCAATGAGCTGCCTTTGGTCTATCATCAGGTGGGTAAAAATTGATTCAACTTTGCCAGTCTTATGAAATTGCTCCTGTGCCCTAAACCCAGTGTTTTGTTTTGTTTTGGGTACCCCATGGCTATTTTAAAGAATCTGTTCCCTTAAATCTTTGTTGTGAGGAGAAAAAAATGCCACAAAAGAGGAGAAATAATTGTTTAGAAGAGATTTTTTAGAAAATATATTTCCCACATAACAAGTAATTCTAACTTTTGGTCTTTTCTTCATTCATGTTACTTTTAATCCTTTTCTACACCTTTGGAATATGAGTGCAAGGTTGCAGGTGGGGATGTGGACTTTAGGGACTCCTGTTTCACAGCAAAAGAGACCATTAAGTGGCAATGACTCTCAGTTTTTCTTACTAATTTCCATAGAGGAGGTCAAGTAATTTGTAAACTGTTATAGAAGGGAAAGGTTACAAGTACTTTGGGAAGCATAGTAGGAGAAAAAATCAAACACGTAAAAAAAATCAAGGAAATTACATTAATAGATAGATTGGTGAAAAAGAGGAAAATAAAATCCCACGTTCTAACAATTAAGTTCAGTTTTGGTTGGGTAAGAAATATATTTCTGTTGAGATGTTATATCCAGGTTAATTTAAAATAGATCTGAGTCTGGTTATGTTCTGCCCAGCCTACTTTAAATGCAGTAATTGTTCTTTATAATCAAGCTATTAGAATGACATTAAAATGTAATCCTCAGAAACAACATAGTAATTTATCAAATATTGCGTTAGTCTCCTTGACATTTTAATTTACAAGCTTTTTATTATTAGTTTGGTCTCTCAGTTATTAATGACTTCAAAAACATGTCATTTTTCATGTCTTATATAAACAAATACAAGAAAAGGGTCAAATTTTAATCTTCATGAAACCAGCATAAATCAAAGATAACTGCACTAAGTCAGTGAAAATTTACCCCGGTGCATGACAGAGAGACATCTTCTCTCACATCTAAGCAGACATAAATGAAAGTTAGATTTAAGCATTATGTAGAATATACATAATTTGCTTACAGTAAAAAAGATGTTTTTCCCTTTTCAGTTTTCAACTTCTTCAGTAGTAAAATATAGAGCACCATGCAATTTCTCAACTATTGTGTTTTTTCAGTCAAGTTATGTCTTGAAATGTTTCCTGTAAGGTCTTGGATGTCAGTTTCTGAAGCCAATAAATGAGGAATTCTCAACCAGAAGAATCAAAAAAAAGAAGTAAAATCACCTTTTGCTTCTGTTGGAAAAATACTGGACCTATGCTTTTTTATGAGTGGTATTTATGACATGTATATTTATTTTATTGAAAAACAGTAATTTTGGGTTTTAGTTGAGAAAATCTGGTACTGAGATAACTCTTCTTGTCATTTTATTCCATTGTTAGGACTGTGATTACTAGATGCTTAATAATTTCTGAGCTGAATGTGAACAAATTCACCAACACCATCCTGTGAAATTGTCAGTGTTGAAAGAATGTTGGGCACATATAACCAGATGACCTGGAAAGCATAATACTGTGCATCAAGTCAAAACTTGCCCTTTACTTTCACAACTCAAGCAATAAAGCTAAAAAAAGAAACAGGTTAACACTGCTGAGGTGATACAAGAAGAGATCTGACTTTTTTTCAGAAATTTGGAGAAAGCAAGAGTGACACTTCAAAAATGAAAGCATAATGAATGCTCTGCTTACATACAGAACTTTTTACTTACATACCTAGCAGTATTTTTTTTTTTTTTTTGCATTATAAGTGTTAATATTTTCATTTTATAGATGGGAAGAATGAGACTTTGAGGAGTAAAGTGATTTGTTCTATAGCTGATTCAAGAATCCATTTATTAAATAGCTGCAGTGAACATCCCTTATCTTATAATTATACTGGAGATTTAGACAGAAACTTTTACTGAGTTACATCTTCTTTTTCATCTTAATGTGTTTTCTCTGAGCCACTCTTGGGCATGAACAAGTACTGGGATAAAATATGTTGTAATGTTTCTAATGAAGGACAAATCAGGAAACATCAGAAATCTTTAATATTTTGCTTTTGTAATGGAAGCTCAGTAGCCCTGAAGAAAGGCTAATGGGGCTGTGTCACCAGTGAGTGACAACATTTTTCTCCTTTTCTTCTCTTATCATTTAATTTCATTCAGTCTACTATTTTCTGAATTGCCGTAATTAGGTGTTGATAATCTGCTTTAGAGAGAACAAACCCACAAACCCTTTCAACATAATATCTGGCTGCTGTCGCTACTTTCAATGTGTGTTTTAGAGAATGGACGTGTATTTTAAGAGCAACCTTATTCTACTCCACCAACAAAAGTCAGGGCATTGAAGAACAAATATATTATTATCACTCTGTATCTTCTACAGACGTATCATGAGAAGTTACTGGCTTCTTCTGTAGTTTTTGCTTAGTGTTTTGTTATGTTCTTACTCTCCTTTTTTTTGCTCTGCTTTATCTCTAGGCAGTCTTAATGATCTTAATCCAAATAATCTAGTGAAAGGCATTCACTTAACCTGTTAAATATTCCTGATGACACCTGACTTAATTCCAGACAAAATCTGCACATTTTGCATTGGTTTTGTGACAGTTTTGTTATCTGTCTGATGTCCACAAATCTGCAGTTCATACTGTCTACTTATTTTTCTTTTTTCCTTGGTTTTAATTGTAAATAAATCTCCACCAGACCTCTCCTGAGCACACAAGGGCTTCTTAAAGACCCAGCCCTGAAACACTAGAAGTAGGTGGATCCACAAAGATATTATATTATAATTGAAATTCATTATTCAATCCAGATTCAGTGCACAATACTATGTGAACATGACTTAATTTGGTCTGAATGTTTTAGGAATGGGAAACTATCTCTTATGGACCAGTCCAAATCCTCTATCACTTCCCACCAGAGGCAGGAGATACTCATCCTCCTTTTCTTTCTTTAGAAGAGGACTTTCTAGGGTTTAGAAAAAAGGTTAGAAAGCTATACATGCTGGAAGCTATCTGAGCAGTGGGGATAGAAGAGAATGGGACACACAGATGGAAGAAAACAAAACTATGAAAGTGGAAAAAGTGAAGGGAGTGTTTTATTTATATACCCTGAGTAGCCCATGCGTGGCTTGGAAAGTCTACGTTCCCAGCTCCTCTGTTTTGAGTTGTGTTTTCAGGCTTGCTATAAATGGCTGAACAGGCAGTTTTAATTATAGCAAAACATGACAACAGAAATGAATCCTCACCGTTAACAGATCATAAGACTGCATTGCTGTCCTCAGGGACTGAGCCGGCAAGGACTCAAATGCTTGTAAATAGTGCAGGTGTTGAAAACCAATATGAGGTTATATAATTTCTTGACCAGAGAAATGCCAACATATGTCTTATATCATTGTGGTTTGTGACAGTACATTTATGGTGGCAATTTACAGGCAGGGAAAGAGGTCTTTGATCTCACTACAACTGGCAACCTTCACATTTCATAGTCACTCATCACCATCTCAGAATGCGCTAATTTTCTGACAGAAATAATAACTACGAAAAAGTGGCCAGCTGTGTTGCCAGTTTTTAAAGAAGATATCCAAGCAGTTTATGTAAATAATTTTTATCCCTTTATATATGAAATAGTATTGTTATTAGTTTCAATTTGTTAATTATTCTCATGCAACTAGGGATCTAGATCCCAAAAGTCTCTATCTATTCCTTGATGGAATGACCAAAGCTTGACAGGAGGGCAGAAAAATAACGAACAACTTAAAGACCAACAGTCAAAAATAATTATTATAAAAATAGTGGCATTTCTGTGACTGAGAAGTAATCCATTGGTGTATGTCCATGAAGACAAAGCTGGATGTCAAAAAACTGCATACCAGTAACATAGGTTATTACCATTTCTCTGAGGAGATTTGTGTACTACATTTTGTGATTTCTGTCCACTGTAATTTCTTGTTCTTGCTTAAAGCTGAGAAAGTTCTCTCATCTAGTCCAACTTGATATATCATATGACGTGATCCTTGGGACTCAGTTCAACCATAAGAAACAGCAGATTTTATGAGGTGATTGAAAATACATGCAATACTTCCAGAGCAAGATTTTCAGGGAAATGGATTTAGTTTTTTGTTTTAGTTTTCTGTAAGTATTTGTGTTTCTGTAATGCTGCAGATATACTACTTCTATAATTGTTCACTCAAGCCTCCAAAGTGTTACAATAATGTAATTTCAAGTCAAATGATAAGACATTTCATTTAAACCACACTGTTGCTGTAAGCTCTACTCATGTTCCTCTGTAATCCAGATTTATTGCCCTCCTTATTCTCAGCAAGCATGAGCAAACAAGAAATAGTTTTCTGTAATTATATAAAAAAGAAATATAAGCAGTGTTTCAAAACCTTCTATGAGATGACAAGGTCAGCCATATGCCACTGAATAATTTCCTGAGCATCTGTTCATTCTGGCTATCGCAGTGTCCAACAGTGCAGATATAGTATAAATAATAACGACAGTACCATTTATTGAGGTCTAAACCTACAACTGTATGTTTTGCAAAAGTCCTGCTGAAGGACGTGAAAAGTCCTGCTAAAGGACATGGAGTTTTGAACAAGGAAATTTTTTGAGACTGGGCTGTGGCTTTAGACCTATCATAAAATCAGGATCCTGCTTGACCTTCACTGCAACAATATGCAAGTACAGCCTGAAATCAGACATGCCGATACACAAAGAGAAACATAGAGAGCTAGTATATCCTGGTACAGGGAATTAGCTGTCCTCTTCATAGATGGGCATTTCAAAAGACAGGGGTTTGAAATGTGATGTCTGCAACACTTGGCAGCTGTCAACTGCACAATAAAAATTTGATAGGAGACCCGACTCCTAAGGGTGGCTTCTCAAATAACTTTCACAGGTTGTTTTAAATGTTCATAAACGACATCAAGAAGATAAAGCCCTGTTAGTTCATGACCCTGCTTCACAGAAGAAAGTGTCCCAGATTTTGTCCTGTGGTGACACCAATTTTTTTTTGTTGAAATTTCTGTTGTTCCTGATGTGTCAGGTAACAGAGATGTTATCTTGATAGCTTTTCTGATGAGAGCTCCAATGCATGTTCTCTTACAAATCCATATTTTTACAACCTTGAGAGAAGAGCGTAAGTCAGACAGAAAGACTTGGTGACCATTCAGGATTTTGTGGCTGCCAGGCAGCCATTCCTGATTCTGTCCAGGAGATGGACACTCTCTGCGCACATCAGCGGCACACAGATCCTGCGTGCTGCTGCCAAAGCTGCCTTCCCGACCACAGGCGGTGTCTCTGGTGCTGCCTCAGCAGGCAGCACTCTGAGCAGGGCTATTTGGTGTCTTCTAAAGGCTGTAATTTTACTGAGATTAATTTATTGGTGTGTCTGTTCCAGGCTCACTGAGCAAACCAGGGGCTTTGGGATACCTTTGTGGCCAAACATTATGGTGACATTCTCTGCTAGAGAATGCAGAAGCCGGCAGGAGTCTGGGTTGTTGGCAAGACACACACAGATGTATCTGAGGTCCAACCCACATGTGAGCCTGTGGTTTTTCTAACCTGTGCAGGAGAATGATAAGCTGCACAGGCAAAATGGACTCCATGGTTCTCTGAGAGAAAAGAATACATTTCCAGCTGAGGACACAAGCCTTTGATTATGACTGTTGCAGTGAAATTTGCCTTTTCTCACAGTCCCGTAAAGAAATACAGGGGGAAAAAAAATTAATAATATAGACATTGAAAAATGCCCCTTATTTCAATATAACTAATACTTAAAATAATCTAATGAATAGAAAAACAGGTGTCTTTTGAAAGAATAAGAAAACTGGCCTTGGTAACAGAAATGTTAAGGAATACCAGTTGTAATGAATAGATTTCCTGAGAAATGTTGAAGTATATTATATGCTATCTTTTGATTATTACTTTCCTCCTCTGGTGCACTTCTGTCCCATCCCCTTCTGTTGTCTATTAAAAACTAATGATCACTTCCATGATGGAATAGTGTATTAAGTATAGTGTGGAAATGAATTTAATTGTGACTAAGTTAAATAGCATTTTTTCTCTCTGGTAACTCTGATTCTCTGCTTGTGATGAGAAAAAATATCAGAAACTGGACTCCATTTAACTGCTCTTCCCACATTTACATCTAATGAACACTGGATGGACAATTAGGTGTTCTAGTTCCTTTCACATTCTGGCTTTTTTGTACAAGGATAAGAAAAAATATACATAAAATATAACCCTTTAAGAACTTAAACCTTACTAGAAAGATCAGGGAAAAAAAAAAGGATGAAGAAAGGATTAATGCAATTTTCTGCTGTTATATTAAGTACATGTCAGTGTTTGCTGTCTTATAACAAGGTAAGACATGGATGGACAGCTGGGTTTTTATGGGATGCCTCATGGGGTGCTGGTTTGGTTTTTTTTAGCCTGGAGCAATGTAAATCAGTTATTAGATCAGTAAGATAGGGAATATTGCTGCATGTTTGTGTGGCTGGGGATGGGGAGTGTAGAGCCAGAAATTGTTGGCAAAATTAATTGAATGCAATTGTATACATTGTGTCTGAAAATCCTGCTTAAAACAGAACTTGTCCCATACAAACATAGAACTTACTTATCCTACATTGCTGAGAATTAATGAAACAACCAGGACCCAAGGATGTTGTGTGTGCTCTAGATAAATATTAATATTACAAATCCTACATACTATGTGTCACAAGGACATATCCCTAAGATTTATGGAAAGATCAGGTTTTCATTCAGTTGGTGCTGGTTTTAAAGACATCCGACTTAATAAATAACATGATAATAAACTGTCATTGGGCATATGTTTTAGCATTTGACATCAATCATGTGCTAGCTCTGTTGTAATGGGCATAGGTATAAATCTGCTCTGCAATAAACCCAGACTCTTCCCTAGAGGAAAAAAATATAAAAAGTGGAAATGAAATTTAATTTTGAGATTCTCCCTGTTCCATTTTTAGTTTCAGATGAAACCCTTTAAGTAGAAAGTGAACAATTTGGTCATTTATTCAGTTATCAGAACTGAAATGCCTCTGAGTGTGCACACTAAGAATAAATACATCTTTATCTTAAGGTGGTAGTACTTCTTTTGTGAATTTTCCAGCTCTGAAGAAATAAAATAAATGTCACTGAGAAGACACCCCAAGATAAAAGTGCTCAAGGAAAGAAAATCAATAATGTTGTTTTTGTTTTTGAAAGAAAGTTCTGGTAGCTCAGAATCTCTCTACTCTCATTTGCCTAGTCAAACAAGGTGGTTTTTTACATGAATTACGTTTTGAAAATGCAGTTAAAAATTCTGACAAGTACATGATGTTTTTCATTTTTTGAATAAATAGAATATGCTAAATCTTAGAATTAGTTTTGAAATAAAAATTTCTTTGCATGTCAAAAGTAACTAGAAAAGTTAAGTGTAGACCTAAAATCACAATAAATATTTAAGGTGCAAACTTTAAAAACTATGACTCAAAAGAAAAGTTTCCTCTGGGAAAAAAATCAAAAATTCAAACCCAAAACCCCTCACAAAACGAGCCAACAGCCTTTAACAACAAAACTTTACACAAACACTATGAAAACAGCTTCAGGTTTATCTTTTCAGAGGCTGAAGTAGGCAACAATTAAAGTTAAATTATAAAAATAGGTAACAAGTATATGATTGTTTTCTTTCTTCCACTGTAAGAGTTGATCATTCAGTACTGAATAACATGCCAGTTGTTGGATGCAATAAGGCCATTCCAAGGTGCACAGAAGCGGGGGATTTTGCACCTTTCTTTCAATTTCCAGGAAAGGCGCCCTCCGTTTTTGTAGCCCTTCCATTAGTGCGGCTGCGGGGGAGATGGACGTGGAGGTGAACTGCGATCCTCCCACCACAGAGAGGTGATCAGTCAGGTTTGGATCTGCCCACCATCAGAGGCTCCATACTCAACCTGTTCTGCAGGTCAAGGACCACGGCTCTGTTTCCATCTGTCTCTCCGTGGAGAAGCTGCCAAAGTGGGGCTGGCACAACAGGGGGACAGGCTTCCTGCTGAAGGCTCAGTCCTTCAGACTGCTGTCCAACCTGCACCCAGTACAAGAGGATTTTTTTTTTTGTGAGACTCGAACAAACAAAAAGTCTTCCGTTTAAATAGCTTAAATTAAGCAGAAACAGGAATGATTTGCCTGTGTTGTTTCAAGTTCTTTATTGCTCTAAACTACTTCCTTTCAGCCCTCCCAGAAAATACTTCAGCTGAACAGGCAGTGATGGAGGGTCCTTAAAGACAGTGTTCACAGTTTTGAAAGAGTAGCAAACAGCAGCACTCAGAACGTTTTAGAAATGACTGATGAGATTTTATGGTGCTTAGGAGAGAAAATATCTGAGTATTCATATGTAAATCTCAAATATTCACTAGAATGTTGCATTTTAAGTACTGCCATATTTTTCTTTGCAAGTGCATATGGAGTAAGTAGCTGGAGGTAATGTTCCCTCAAGAGACTCTGAAATTTGTTTTAATGTGAAACAAAAATGTCAGAGTACTAAAGCTTTCAGGCTTTTTTTCTTCCCTTGCAAGGAAAATTCTCAAGAGAACGTGGATAGAAAAATTAATTCTAGAGAGATTAACAAAATCCAATTAACCTGGTAAAACCATTAAGTAAATTAGCAAATTTAGTAGTCAGAATGTTGTTGGGTTTTTTTGTTTGCTTAATGCTTGCTTTAATAGCTTAATATAGTAAATGTTTAACAAAGAAGAGCCCTCTTTGTCACAGACAAACATAGATAAGTTCATGCATTTAGAAGACTTTTGTTTAAACTGAAGAGCCTCTGAAAGAAGCTCACCATAGTTGCTCATGAATCAAATTTCTTCAACATCTCTCTGTTTGGATATAAAAAGTCTGCGTTTTTGTATTTTAGTATATTCTGTGTATATATACCCTATGTACTTAAGTAAATATAAGCTAACTTTGTACTCATGTCTCCGCCTATGTCTGGGGTTTTTTTTATATATATATGTATTTGTATGAGCACACACATATACTCATGAGATCTCATTCTTAAATTTCTGGTAGGGCAGATAAATTAGAATTAGTCACTAATGGAAGCGGGAAAATGGAAGTGTTTTCCATTTCCTTTCCAACAGAGGATAAGTTTCCAACTTTGGACAAATCTACAAACTCCTGATATGATTTATCCAGGCCTTTCAAACTTCCCAGTGAATTTAATGTGAAAACAACCTGCTAAAAATCCCCCAAAGCTCTATTTCTTTTGAAATTGCCACAAGAAATGGGAGCTATATAATCAATGTCCTTCATGTGCCTCA
>VYZT01027121.1:0-19331 GCA_013400735.1 Pomatostomus ruficeps
GAATACCTGTCTTTGAAACTGAGGCAGTATCACACACCTGCTGTTCACATAGTGCACATATTTTTACCTGTTTAATCTTCTTCAGGTGAGAGACCATTAGAATAAAAGAAACACCTGAACCTCCACACATAGCATGTGTGAATATTATCCTGGAGAGCAAAGAATCAACAAATTTAATGCTTCCTTAGAGGTTTCTTAGCTATGTAGAGTTATTATTTTTCTTGTTTTGGGTAGGGGATTTTCCCCTTCTGCAAGTACCTGGGCAGGGATTTCCCCCTAAAAGATCTTGTAGGATAAAAAAGTGTCTCCCTCCAACTGCCCCCTTTTTCACCCACATATTCTCAAGCCCAAGCCTTTATTTGAAGAACCAGAGTTTTCTTAGCCATTTTCTTGGCCAGCCCCAAGTGGTCCACAACAAAAGGTGTTCCTAAGAGTGATGTATTGCTCACAAATGTGTCAGCAAAATGCTCATTTACAGGCACCAGAATTTTTTCATTAATATGCCCACTTATTTGGGAAGGGTTTTCAAAATATTTGATTCCTTTACAATGAGAGTTGCACCATGAGATGACAGTTTCCTCCACATAAGTTGAGATCAATTTACCCCACCCAGATAAACCAATAGCAAATGTGACTCCAACAGCCAAAACAGGTTTTCCTCTCTCATAGGGGAAAACATCCATATTTTAAGTTTGCATTGCATCCTATCTGATAATGTTAGACCATATAATCTAATGCAGTACTTACAATACCCATAAATCACTCAATCTGACATAAATGCAGAGAATATTCATTCTTTTCTTTGAGCAGAATGCAATCATGCCTTCATACTGCCTTAAAACCAATGAAGAGTCATATCCAATAAGTATCCCAATTATCTCTCAGCACAATGTTTTCCACCTGCAAGGAATGATTATGCATTAGTAATGATGATAAAGTCCTTAAAGAGATGTTGATGCCTCATGGAAAAATTTGAAAGACGTATTGTTTAGAGAGAGTTCTGCTTACAGACTTCATCCCATATATCTGATGTATTTCTTTTCCTTATTTTTTATTACTAAGGACATATGCATAAAGAGATATTGTGTGTCAGGGAAATAATCATTATACAGCTAAAGTAGAAACTGGCAATCATGTGTGTTCTATTCTTGTTTTGACAGAGACTTCACAATGACCTTGGGGAAGTTTTGTAACTCTTCTGTGTCCTACTCCAGTGTGGAGACAATGCTTGTATGAGGCTGAGTGTTAATTCATGGCAAGATGTTCCATACTGTTGGATGGAATGTGCCAGGAAAGGGTTAGAGCATGTTCTAAACATTTATACCACAAGTCATAGTTCTCTTCCTATTGAGTCTAAATGCAGAAATGAACACCTGTCCATTACTGTTTTAGGTGCCATAATAGAAGATGTACTGAAAAAATTGCAATTTAAGTAAATTAAGTAAATTTAAGTAATTTAAGTAAAAATCAAGGAAAAAAAGGACAGAGAAGACAGTGATGTTGAGAGGGGACAGTCTTTTGTCAAAGTTGCAATATTTCTATGTATCAAAATATGGAAAAGAATATGTATTTCATGTTTTGGTTGTTACCTCTATATGGGCAGGTAGAAATAGAGCTGTCCTAATCCCACTGAGGCTCAACCCTGCCAGAGATGTTAGATCATTGCATTAGTTGGAACCTGGTGCTATGTGAATGTGGCTGGATGGCTTTTAGACACGAGCTATCAGAGGAGCTTTGGTCTCTCTGTGTGAAAAACTCTGTGTCTCACAGCAAAAAAATGTTTGCTAAACCACAGCCCGATTGCGGGAGGTGGTGAATGTGCTTGCGTTGCAGAATTCAACAGATTTGCAGACTTCACCAACATTCACTCAAAATCTGCTTTCCTAGCAGCACCATTCTGAGTGTGTTTTAATGAGCTGCATCTCCTGCAATACAAGCAAAGTACCAGAAACATATTGCTTCCAGTTCGTTCCCTCTTTTCTTCCCTCTTTTCTTCCCTCTGTTCTCTCTCTCTCTCTCTCTCTCTCTTCTCTCTCCTGGAAATCTTTGAAGATACTCTCATCTTGTTATTGAAGGGTTTTCTAAAACACAGGCTCCAAATTTCAGGGTTTTCTTCACCTGTTTCTATCTTTAAAGCAACATGAGCATCTTTATACTAAGTATCAGTTTTCACCACGACCAAATGCTACTATGCACAAACAAAATTTTCAGAAGTCAGACTCTTACTGACAGAAGTTTTAACCACCTGCAGCTCCCAGCAGGATTAGCAGTGACTGCCATTTCTATACAGAAAATCACCTTCTGCACAGGTCTGTGTTTGAGTATGCAGGACCCGCTGTAGGCAGCCAGGGGGAAAGTTATTGTTCTTTGCAGGGTCCCTTCAGCTTGTTACCGTGCGACTGGCAGTCCGACAAGTGAACCACAAAGGTTTACATGATCACTTGAACTTTTAATTACATACCTGTACTGAGTTAGCTCCCCTAAACTTTGAGTTTATCTATCTCTTGTTTTAATTGACAGTGCTTCTTGATCTGGCTGTCATCGTGCAAAATGTATTGTTAAATGGTTTTAATAACTTCCTGCATGTGCAGCAAGTAGTATCTAGCATATGTTAAGGGACACATGTCAGTCATAATTGACTTACACTTAGATTTCATTGCTTTTGTGGGTTTAAATCAGATCCTTAATGCTACTTGAAATTTTTTTTTGTGGTTACATTTTAATGCTTTTTTTGCTAAACCTTCCAGAACAATGTCCTTTCCTGGCAGTTGATACATTGAAACCACACGTGCCAGAGGGGAAAAAACCTGCCATTGAAAAGCATGAATATATGAATGACAGATTGTTCACTTGACTTGCACATTCAAAAATACCTAATTTGTCCTTACCAGAGTGAAATGGCTGCTTTGACATAATTGTGGTCTCCTGTACAGTGTTAATCCATAGTGTTGAAGCCATTATAATTCTAGTTCAGATGTTCATATTTTAAAAAATAATTATAAAAATGGGTCATTTTAAATACTCAGGCACTGACATTTTTATGCTAATAATGTTGGTTTTAATTTCTAAAAAAAATTTGGAAATATGTCACTATAGGGAAGTTTTGAATTTAGTAAATCTGCTGGCTACAAGATTCCTTTTTAAAGAAGTAAACATCTTTGTAATCCAACTCTAGCAAACTAGTTATTTTCCAGAGGATGTTAGCATTCATGAAATGTATTGGATTTACAATTCCAGAACATCTGTTTGCTCAAAGAAAACATTAGTGTAAACAATAAAAAGGTCTTCATATTGCTCTGCTAATATTTTGGCCTCACTTTGAAGTAACTGTCTAGTTTCAATTTTCTCATGTCCACTGTCTGCTTAAACTCTCAGATTAAATTAATTGTTCTTTTCATTATTTATGATCTTTATACCTGTTCATTAGGAGTTGTAGGGAGTCACAATCAAATTTATGTTGTTCAGTCATTCTTTCAGAGCAACAAAGAGCAGTAATCGAGTTTCATCTGAAGCCAAAGCATTTCCGGTCTGTTAACCTTATTTCATTATCAATCTCCTTTTGCACAGCATCATGTGTTTATTCTCAAAGCTTTCTTAGCAGTAGTATGAAATACAAACATCTAACATTAAATTTCAAGTAATGTGAAAATGTTAGAAGGACTATTAAAAATGTTGGGAATAATGTTTGAAGAAATTGATCCTCTGTCTTTTCCAGTGTCCGTCTTCCTCATATCACAGGGCCTAATTTTTTTCTCTCCTATTAAAAACTATTGAAAAGGTATAGCTCAGTACAAATGTTATCACAAAGAAAAACAGAAATTTTAACACTTTACAGGGGAAGCACAAATCAGTATTTTAAATGTGAGTGGGCTATCATGGTAATATATAATTCCAGAGGTTTGAACTGAGAAAACTGTTAGGATTGCTCCAGCTTCCATGAGCAGAGAAACTGAAAGCATCTTTCCAAAACATATTGAACAAATGCCAGAGGAAGGAGGTTCCACACCAAGCTGGGAAAACACTCAAATATTTATATTCAGGACATCAAAACTTTTGACCTAAGTATTTTCTGTAAAAAAATGATGTGATATTTGCATTGCTCAATAGTACTGAAGGAAATCAGGCAAACTATTAAACCTTAAAAATGGGTAATCTGTAAGGGAAGGATGCTTTAATTTTACATTATCTTGGTCAGAATCTGAAAGATGCAATACATTAACATCTGATTGTGGAAAGAGGCAAAAGTGAAGAGAAATATGATTTGTCCTACACATGACTCAGTCTCAGAAATGGGGTAGAAAAGTTGCCAACATCATTTTATGTTATATGTGTTGATGTATACCAGAGAAGCTACATGTCAGGCAGTGCACAATCTAAATAAAAGCAAGGGCAACAGGTATACTCAGAAAGATGAAGTAAAAGAAGACAAGAAAGGAATGATACTATAATGATGTGAATTATAGTTTCAGCATACCAGCAATCGAGCTCCTCAAAATCTATTTGTAGGATGAAAATTTTTTTTAAGATGAGCTGTTATGAGAGCAGACTTTCTGGGTGTTTATGAAAACTCTTTCCAAACTTGAGTGGAACCTTGGGTGAAGCATTCAGAGACAAGGATGGCAATGAAGAGCCTTGAGAAGAATAAAGAATATTGCAGCAACAGAGAAGATGCTGCTGAAAAGATAAAAAAGAAATTAGTATTTGGCCGAATCGGTTGATTAGGATGGTCCATGTGTATAGACAAAAGAAGATGTGTATAGAGTAGAGATCTACATAGGAAATGCTACTTAGGAACTGTGGAACACAGGATTGGAATATCTAGAGAAAGGTGTGTGGCATGAATCTTTCTTAGAGCACACTGGAATAAAAAATTGTGATATTTGGGATTAAAAAGAAGAATACATATTAAAGGTGAAATAAAGCTAAATGAGGAGCACATTACAAGACAGAAAAAGGAGGCTGTTTTTCCTTGAGCTGAGCAGACTGCTGTGGTGGGAGGCTTTACTCTCTGCTTTCAACCTCAGGAGTGTTAAACTCCTCTCTTCTTGCACATTAGGTAGGAACGTCGCTACACTTCAGTCTTTCCTTTTGGGTCAGTTCTTAGTTTGCTTTTTAGGTAAATGCTTTGCTAGCAACAGGCCAAGTTGGAGCTGAGAATTGGATCCAGCACATATAGCATGTAAGGTTAATACCTGCTTTGAGATTTCTACTGTAGAAAAAAGTAATAATAATAATAATAATAATAATAAAACCCAAATGCCACCAAACTGAGTGGTATGATAACCTTAATTCTAAAGTAGCTTCATATTGTGGGCTTAGGCAAAATGCTGAAATTTAGATTCCTCTATTTTTATATGTCAAACACGAATTCCGATAAAATACACTTCATACATTTTTAAGATATTAGAATCATAAACTCACCATGAAACAGTGAACGAGTTTCACTACCTTAGAAATATACTGACTGACAGGATATAATCCAAATATACATTTTACTCTGTGTGCTCTAATTGCTACTATTAACTTATGGCATTAATGTATTGAGAACACTGTGTACTGCATTTGCCACGCTACATTTTCATGTGTCTTCTGAAACCATGGAAGAAACTGTAAACTGATAATATATTTTACCTTTACCTGAAGCAACATCATTCAAAATCTTGGGAAAATGGTGTGGTGACTTATAACTGACTACCATTCATATTTTTTTGAAATAAAATGATGACAATACTTCCTCAAGGAAGCTAGCAATCAAGTATGTTGCAGAAAGAATGTCCTAAAGACTATGATGTTTCTGTCTGCTCATAATTTTCATCACAGAGTTTATGCTGCTGCAGAAAAGTTTGTGTTTATGATAGGTTGAAAAGAAAACAAATTTCTGATGTCTGAAGGTGCAGCTGTGACCTGGGATCCTGGCTTAAGTAAAGCCCATTGCAAGTCTCAGCTTCAAAACATGGAACATACCTTAGATTTAGATTCAGGAGGGATTTCTGTAAATTCAGATCTTAGTCTATAGAACTAGCAAATGGAACAGATGGGACCATGCTCTGTCAGTCTTTGGGAGAATGAAGCATCGGTTTTGACAGAGGACAATATAGGGTTACTGGTTCCCTCAAAGTTTATAAGTGCTATGTCCTTAAGGGATATAGATATATTTCTTTTCTCAGTGGTTCCTTTACCTGCATCATTCATAGTTCAAAAAAAGGTAGAGTGGGGTTTTTTTTAGGTAATAGAATAATTCGGTGGGTGCATTTGTATGAGCAGCATGTTTTTCAATCAATTAATTAGCAGTTAATTTGATGTAGGAAAAGATACAAAAGAAAGAAATGATCAAAGGGAGGAGGGAGCATAGCCAAAGGGAGCCAGTATGGAAAAATTTTGAACGTCACTAAACTAGTATCACTAGCACAACTTGTCCCTGGTTGTTTTATTTACTCACTGACCACTTATTTTATTAAATTTTCCAATGGCTGCGTCAGATTGAAGAAAAATTGACCAAAGATGTGTCTGTCATGCCTATCTCAGAACTAGCTTACATCCACAAGATCTTCTTGGTTTATGCAGACTGAGTTAAATTACTTTTTTAATTGTGTTTCAATGAGAACTTTTTTCTTTCAAGTCAGTGCTCAACAGTGATTGATGGAAGGATGTAGGAAAACGTTGGCTTTCTCAGGATATACTGTAGATGACCTCATGTCCTATGTCCTTGTTTCATTTGAAAAGAATAATTACTAATCAATAGTGAAGGGTTAGGTGACACAGTAGGTTAATTTACTAGCCTTTTGCCTCTGGAGAGCTGGATTCTGGCTTAGGTCACTTGTAAAATGGGTTTGGTGGTTTCAGCCTTGTCCCTGGTGGATGTCTGGCTGTATCACAGAAAACAAGCTTGAATTTGATGTGTGTTAGATGCCTGGCAGTTTCTGCTTGGGGAAATCTCAGGGTTCATGCTGTGGGGATCCAGGCATGGGCAGGACGGGCACTCGCTGACACCTGCACGAGGAAATGCCGCCCAGTGCCACAGTCGCTTGACGCAGGGGATGTGACCCTCCAGCAGAGTTTGGGCCATGACTCCCACTGCGGCCAGGTGCATGCTTATTTTTAAAAACAGGAGCTTCTCTTTCTCCATGTAGCTACAGGAGTCTTACAGGGAATGCCTTTCAGGATATACCTTTATAAAACCATGCTCACAGTTACCTTTTTCTCAAAATTACCCATCCAGGAAGCTGCTTTCAGTTTGTGCCTCAGAAAAGTTCATTATGAGAATTTTATGAGTAAAAATATCTTATCTGTTTATAAATTGGAAAAATAATATAGTTTCAGCCATTTTGTAAAAATTATTACATGTCTTTGCTCAGCAGCTCCAGATCTTTTATGCTTTGAATGAGCATCTTGACATTTTGCAGGAGGCTACCCTGGCTGCTTATGTGATATAAACCCTTATATGATTCTTAGTATCAGGACTGCTTTAACCTTGATAGCCTGTTGAAACTTTATTTTGTTTTTAAAATGTAACTTTGATTGCAATATAATTTAGATTTTTAATGCTCATACTCGGTCTGTCAGTGAAGTGTCTGACTTCACTGAGGGTGCAGAAGGGGCGTTGAGAAAGATTCTGTGCTTTTTCACCATGTTCAGAGTCCTCCCCTTCTTTTACTGATCTGTCCTATTGAACTACAGAAGGTGGGAAAGGAAGAGTGGACAAGGATAGGAACTGCAGGCAGAGGAGAGGCCTCTTGTTCAGCACTCACAGTTGCAGTTAGAGTTGAGTAGAACTATAATTTGAGTATATAAAGAACTGTAAAATACATGATATATTGATGTTTCATGTTGGGCACAGAAAACTAATGGACAATTTTGACAATTTTGGACTTACTCTCCTTTTTTTCCTGATGTAAGATTGACTCTTAATACTCATTCTTCCCTTCAGGACACAGTAAAGATTGGTGCTTGAGAAGGATTTAGATGTGACTGTGAGTAACCTAATGAGGAATTGGAAGGGATGAATAATTTTATAATCACTGCAGGTTTTGATAGGCATTAAATAAGTTCAAATAACCAATAAGGAAGATTAAACAAAAATTTGAATAATCACCCATTTGGAGACTGTGCCAGGGGAAGTCTCCTGGGGAGGAAAGTGTGTGAACATGAATGAAGACAATCATACTACATATACAAAAAAGGATAATGAAGGCTGGATAGACACTTTTAATTCTGGAATTCCCTAATTCCTGCAAGAGTAAATGTAGTGTCCTTTTATATAGCTTTTTTATTTTAATAATGTAGGCATGATGCATAATAGTTCAGACATGTCTGGTGAACTGCTGCTGCTGTGTGTCTAGGCTGAATTGCCAATTGTCATCTGAATTTTCTTGTTACCTGCCCACAGAAACAGGCTGATTGTAACACACAGTAATTCTGTCACTGCCTATATCTGCCCTGGTGCGAGCTGCTTATGTAGGCACAATGCCATACTGGAACCCATACAATGAATTAGTCTTTCTGTGGGAATGAGGAGGCAGCTTGGAAAATAATTTTTTAAAAGACTAAATGCCTCAGGCTTCACAGAGATGTTCCAAAGGGACTTCCCCACTGACACCATTTTGATTTGACCCCATAGTTCATCTTGTAAGCTATGAAGACTTTTTTAAAAGTAGATTTCTAACACATATATCTAATTTGTAATATATACTTATTAGGTTTGCCATGTCAAGCATTTTAATTGTGAGTTCTAACTGACTGGTTTAACGATACTTTGCAAAGTAAACTCAACATGTAGGTCATAAGTTCAGAATGAATGAATCCCTGGATGTTTACCAAACACCAAAATTAAATTACATTCTTAATTGTTTTGCAAATACTTTGGCCTAACTAATTAAATAGGAATGACTTTCTGCATTGCTATAGTGCAAGGAATATTAAAGTCTTTAGGACTCATTTCAAATTAGCAAACTCAACTACTTTCATTGTACACTATGTGGTCAACTAGCACGTCAAAAATAGCAACTCTGGTATCCTCCCAAAACAGACAAACTAAAAAACTAATAATATGTTACAACTTCAGTTGTAAGAAATACCTCTTGAGGACAATTCTTAGACTGAACATATTCAGTGTTACTAAATTTACACCTACCTTCCCTGAGGCTCTTAGGGAGGTTTCCAGAGTATCCTAATGAGTTCCTAGACTAGAAAGAATATGTATTAAGAAGTATTTTCTCTTTATCTTGTTCCCTGATTCTTTACCAAATCAGTAAGAAATAGACCTTGGAATACACATGTGGGAAGGTAATTCAAAAATTAAGTTTAGCTGTTTGCAGTGGAACGGCTGAGGATGTATTTTGTCTTGATCTCTTCCAGACATGAACTTCAGCTTCATGTACTCATTCCCTCAGTTCAAGAAATGTGTTTCCCTCTCAAGGCTAACAGTTTCTTTGCTCTGGGGTAATAAGGACAGGGCTGTGAACAGGGATACTCATGTAGGTGAGCCAGGCTATTCTGCAAAGGTTTTTGAAACTGTGGATTTGACTGTGCTCATCAGAGAGCAAGAACAACAAGAGCTGTGTATGCTCTGTGATCTGTGATGCTGAGGAAGTGCACTGCTCCTTTTCCACTGTGTATAGCCTTTTGGTAGGAGACTCTTTCATATCATGTCATGCTGCAAGGGAATGTAATAATCCAAGGAATTATGAAAATTTGGGTTACACAGCAGCTGTGGATAGAAAGTACAGATTAAGATTTGGATGTCTTAACCTTATGTATATCCTTGTATCTGCCATAAACCCATGTGTATCTGATGTATTCTTGCAAGAGAATGATATAGAGGCATCAAGGATTTTAAGGGTCCTTCTGGCTCTTCGACAGAATCATTTGCCCCTCTAAGAGACATCTTTATCCATTTGCTGTTTTCTTCCAAGCCCTTGTAGTCAATGCTGTTGGTGTCTAAAAAGACTGTTGTGAGCCATGGAATGCACGGACAAATGAAACTGGAGGAGAAAACTGTAACTGAGATTGTTTGCATATATTTTGCTACTGGGATAAACATGGCCTCTGTAGGTCAGGATAATACCCTTGAGTCCTGCCTAGGTCATTTACTGATTTATTCTGCAAAGCAAATTAAAAATGCATAAGATAAAGAAAAAAAGATACAGTGTTTTGCATTGTTCTCAGAGATAACCATTATTAAAATGTTAGTCCTGAACAGCCATTAAGCTGTGCTGGGAAAAAAAAACTTGTGACCCTTTTGACCTTTCTGCTAGTGTTCAGAAGAAGTGGTTGTGTGTAAAGCAGCTGATGACATCAGCCATAAAAGTAGAAAATTATTCTTCTACAGATGTCTGAACCAGAAAAATACCCCAGTCTGCTAAAACTTCTGAGAAGTTTTAAGGAATTCTGCACTAGTTTGTTAGCTGATGTTCCAGGGAGTGGCTGGGATGTTGATACAGAAAGCATCATCTAATGTTTTCTAGGTTTTTTAATATGTTTTTCTCTGTTTATAAGACCTGGTTGAACACTTACAGGAAACTACATAAAATTCTTAAATATGAAATTATGACAAAGGCCTAGCTAGTTCAGCAAGCAAGCAAGCAAGCAACTAGTACATATATTCCAAGTATAAATGTCTGAATAAGAGGATTTTAAGGAACATGTTCAGCATCTGAAATTCCACCACAGGTTTAGGTTTAGGAAGCTTTTTCTAGTAGTATGATTTTACCTTTACCTTAGAATAGAACCAAATAATTTTCAAAACAATGTTGCATTTCCAGGAAGGTAAAAAAATCCCCCCCCCAAACCAAATGAGGACAACTAGTGTCTTTCAAAGTAAATTTTTAAAACTCTGTAAGAATAAGTTTTGCTAAGGAATTAAGTGTGCAGTCATACATGCATCAGAGATAATTGTGCGTGTAAGAATATTTGTGCATGCTGCAACACTCTAAGAAGTGCATATTCAATATCCTAAATTGGAATGAGCTGCAGAAAATTTAACCTCAAAGCTACCATTTTTGAAATTGTGTGTAAAATAATGGATTTTGCTGTTATGAAATTCATTAAAGATCAGTAAAACTAATCTCTCCGGAGAGGAACACAGCAACGAAAACAAACAAAAATGTACACAAAATAATAGAGTTTTGAAATGGAAGTAGAGCTTAAGCAACTTTTTCATTTTGAAGAAAGGAAAACAGAGCCCTTTTCAGAGAGATTATGCCTCTCAACTGATTTTACTTAGAAAATGAAGAAGGGTTTATTTGCTGGGTAGGTTTCTTCTCATTGAAGAGAATGTAATTTCAGGTTTGTGTAAATGATGAAGAGAATGTAATTTCAGGTTTGTGTAAATGATTTTGAATAATCACTTCCTGTTTCTACTAGCAGCTCTCAAACAAAGAGATTTCTTGAATGACAGCTAAAGATATGCCATGTTCAGCCTTGCTGAGAATGTTCATAGTAAACAAAACTTTGTGGTTTATTGGTGTCAGTTGGGAAAGGGGCTCTTTGTTCATTTTGTTTCTCATTGATTTCTATTGTTTACCACAGCTCTTAGTTTTATTGTGCTAATTACTCAATGAGAGGTTACATTTTGTCTATGTGAAACAACACTTTCAGTGCTTGATATCATATATTTTTTTTTGGTGGCAGAGCCCCACCTTGTTTTTCACTCACCCATAGTATGGCATGAACTTTTCTCTTCAAAGGTCCTTTATGGAGAGGCTGGGATCAAACATCTTGAAAAATACAATTTGCTTTAAGTAAATGCATTATTATAAGAAAAGTGTATCTGTTTTTACACCAGATATCTTTTGCAACAGTTTTTTGCCAGTACTTTTGACTAGTGCTTACTTCTGTCCAGAATGAAACCTAATATTACCCTGAAGAGAGTTCATATTTCAAAGTTTATAACAAAAAGATTTAACTTTGTTAATAAAAGCCACAAAAATAATAGAGTTCCTCAAAGAGATACAAGAGCAAATTTGATTTCCAAGTCCAGTCATACTATAGGTGAAAAGAAGTGAAACAGAGTCCTAATTTGGGTCTGACTGCCCTGTAATCTACACCACCTTTACAGACTGTCGACATTGAGAATTGGAATCACATTTGCAAATTACAATCTTTTTCTCCCTAGGTGCTGTTTATCTCTAAATTTCCCTTTATTGACAAGGTAAACATATACAGTACTTAGAAATGAGCAATTTACAGTACTTGGAAATAAATTTCTACTTTCTTTATTTGAATAATCTCAGAGTTCCAAGGCTTGTAGCAGAAGAAACTCAGAGGAATAATATTTTTAGTGATTTTTTTCTTCCAAGGACAGAGTATTCCATGAGGCATACAGTGACAGGAATTACCATGCACAGCTTTTTGAGAAGGGTAGTGATTTAAAATACTAAAATGACTAACCATTTTTAATAGTGTATTCTAATTGCAGTAGCCTCTTTCTCTGAGCAGGCTCTACTAAGAGATAATTGACCTCTGCGTCTGTTAAGCACTCTCACATTTGGCTTGGGAAGCATAATTCACATCACAGCCAATTACCTTGTGATATAGCCTACAAAAAAACCCCTCAACTATTGGCGTAGCCCTGCCATTTCTTTCCCTTTCTATCTTCCTTTCGTCTTTCCTTCCTGGCTATAATATTTGGGTTGTCATATTTGTCAGATGCCCTCTTTGTTCTCTTCCATCTATTCTTTACTGTAGAAATCCAAACAGAAGAAAATAACAGACTCAGAATAACTCCACCATTTTGGTGCATAAAGCTGAACAATGATTTACAGTGACACAGAAAATAACTCTCTGTTAAATATTGCTTTTAGTTGGTTTTGTATATAAAGCCTTTCAAGCTAGATGCTGAACTGTGTGTGATAAGGCAATCTGATAAAAGAGATTCTGTGTTGCTTGCTGCTATAGAATTGTCTGTTATTGTGCCAGGTACTTTTTAATAAAGATTTAAGCAAAGCCATTCAATTACTCATGGTTCCTTAATTGTTTCTTTCAGATCTGCTATACTGACCATCATGTTGGCACCTGGGCAACTTACATAAATTAAAACAGTGTATAAGAAAATATGACTCCTTTGGGAATAAAAGTCTCACTAACTAGACCTCTGCTTGTGTTACTAAAAATGGCCTAGAGGTCAACTGAAAATCAGAGTGATTAATAGATCTCGTAGAGTCTCGTAGACTGCCAGAGTCTGGTTCCCTACTGGAAATCCTTAACTATTGGACCAGGATGACCATAAGCCAAGAAATGACAGCAAAAGATGATCTGACTGGTAAATGAGTCTCAGTCCTACCTCAATAATTCATAATCAAAACCTTAAGATAGTTTGCCATAAGTGGCTGTACTTGCTTAAGCAGGCAGGAAAGTTGTGCTTTCATGGCCATTACAAACATGTTTGAAGAGCACCAGTTGGATTTCTGCTGACATTATCTCACCTAGCCTAACTCTAGTTGCTGCTATCCCTGCCCCTGCAATTGTCAGAAACTGGTAAACCATGGAAATACCAGCACTGGGTAATTCTGGATACTGAGTTTTCTGGATGCTAAAGGAGTTGTGACTCATGACTTTATTAAAACATAGATTGCCAAAAGCATTGAAATTTAGATAATCTGATTTTCAAAGATGCACCTAACATGGAAGAATTAGTACTGCATACCAGGGACCTGTCAGAACCTCAGGCAAAATCTCCAAAAGTAAAATACTTGTCATATTTCTAGAAAAGAGTAACTTTCTATGAACCAGATCTTTCTGTGCCTTAACACCTCCTTGAAAATAGGAACTTAATGAATAACTTGGACTGGATGATAGGTTTATGAGGCAATCTTCTATACTCCTGTGTGTCAGGCTAAAAGCATAAGATGCAGTGCTATTTTGTAGAGTAGAATTTCTGAAGTTCTTTCCAGGAATGCATTGATAATATTCTGTGGCTGAATACACTTGCTAAGTCTTTAATTTGCTTAATATCTGTGACAAGATAGTTAATAGAGGTTTGAATTTAAAAGGTGGTGTAATATATATTGTATATACTGTATTTATATTATACTAATCTCATGCCTCAGGGCTTCCAGTGATTACTTTTGGGGGCTAGAAAGATTTTTTCCTTTTTGATCCATAATGGGAGTTCTTTTTTTCACCTGCCTCTGGGCAATGGAGGTAAAGACATATAAAGTATTTTTAGTGGCATTAAATTCATACATGTTTGATTGGTATATATTGCTCACACACTCAAGATTAAACCAGGAACCAGATTTGGGGTCAGGAAGCATTTTTCCTGTGGCTAAGATTGACTACCTAAGTGGTATTTTTTAAACCTTTTCCTGTACCATGGAAAGTCAAGTGCTTCCCAGCATTTTGTTGAAATTTTATTTGAAAAATTCCTTTCTGCCAGATACTGGGAAAAAAAGCCCTCTCTACTTTGTGGCGCAGTATATTTATGTTCCTTACCTTTTTATGACATAACTCAAGTTTATTGCAGAGTGCAGGACAGTTTTGGTAGCTCGCTGTATGCACCATAGGCATGGCCTAAAGTATAGCTATTTTATGGAGTAGTCCAGATGACAGACAAAAAGACATTTCTAATAGAGTAGCCCAAGACTGCAGCTCTGGACACACTGCTGCATGCATACCCTTCAAACCCTGTTTTCTTGTGTTTCGAACAGTCACATCAGAGATGGGCTGGAAGTGATTTTGGTGTCTGGCACCAGGTTTTCAGCTCCAACCTTTCCTTTAGTTTTATAGAGACAAAATCAGGCAAAGGTGGGGGTTATGGGGGTGGAAATCCAGTGGCTGACTGCCTGTGTGCAGCAGTGTTTGGAAGAGACACTGAGTACAGCTTGTTGTATGTAGAGCAACTTGGCTGGAGAGGTATAGAGGGTTTTGTTTGTTTTCATTTCTGTTTTGCATTGAAGAAAATGGCCTCAGTTCCTTCTAGGTTACACACAGTGCTTGCAGTCCCAAGCCTGATGCCTCATCTGTTTTTTCTTTCTTCTCCTAAAGCTAATAGTGGTGTAAATGTGGGAAATTGTAGAAATGTTTCTGATTTAAATAGAGAGTACAATGTGAACCTATTAGATTAATAGTTATAATGAAACCTGCATGCATTTTTCTTGGCAGTCATTTCAATCACTTCATTGTGAGCAATCCAACTTTCCTGTGTTTCCTCAGTGAAGCATATTTCTAGAGAATTCAGTCTTTCCAAGTGCATTGTCAAGTGCTGATAAATTTTTATGAGCTTCAGCTAGTGGGTGACAGCCACTATGGATATCAGAAATTATAGGAGAGCGCTTAATGTGTTCTAGTTCTCCTCTGGAGTACATCTGCTTCAAGTGTCAAATCATGACTGGTATAATCTTTACTTTTTTCCCCTCAGTTGTTAGAATAATATCTAAAACTCTCCCTAGAAAACCCAAACAAGGTTTCATTAGGATAGCAGACATTTCATGCTAATATCATAAAATCCATCAAAAGCTGGGATGGCCTGGGGTGACAGACCACTGCATCTTTGCTTACATGTTCCTTGGTCAGGACATGAGGCAGTGAAACAAGCTAGAACCTAAACCTTAAGAGGTTTAGTCTTAATGACTGTCCCTTGTGCTGAGCTGGGATATGTTACAAAGATTACACCTGTCATGGTAGGATTGGCTATCCACTGAGGCCAAAATTAATTTTATGCCCCTTTAGAAAACTGAGGTTTGTAACCTGGAAACAGAGAGGCCTTGCTATACATAAAGAAGGAGAAAAGGGATTTCAACACCTAAGAGATCAATATTTACTCTAATATGCTTTTAAATGAGAAAAAATTATGCATTTCTGGGCTAATGTAAGCATTGAAAGCAAGGGGCATGAGAAAAGCAGAATATAATTTCAGGCTCTGGCTTGATTATTTTTTACCTACAAAGCTATGAACTGGCAAGCACTCTGAAGGAAATTAGCTATTTTATAATGTTTATCATCCTGAGAACTCAAAGTATTTTGTCAAAATGATGAGTTTAAAGCAGAGATAAAATGTCTTGCCTAAACATCATACAATAGAGGGACAAGTGTCCTGGTCTTTAGTCTAGCAAACCACCTGAAAGATTGCACCATATTAGAAGAAGTCCCCAAATGTGCTAGTTAAAACTTCTGGAGCAATAGCTCCAAATTTTTGATATTGATATGCTTAAATTCTCTGTATGTGTAGTCCAGCAGTAATGAGCTAATACAGATAATGAAAGGGGGAGGAGAGGGACAGGAATGCCTGGACAGACCTGACACAGAGGGTGCTGTGGTAGTCAGTCTGTGCTCACACCCATGTTCACAAAACAGAAAGGAAGCTCCTTCAATAAAGTGTAAACAAGGTCTAGTGAGCTGGAAAGAAGGAAGAGGTTCTAGTGGAGCATGGCAAGAACACATAAAGAAGGGGCGCTAAACAGAGATAGTGAACTGCAATGTATAATCAAGAATTAGGGTGGAGTAGGGGGAAATGTGGTAATTAAAAAATGTAGTTAATAGTGGCAGAAGCAGTTCCTGTATATAAATATTTGACTTATTTCTGTGGAATAATTCACAGGACAGTTGAAATATCCACCGCCACGTAAGTATTTTGACTTACATGGAGTGAAATCTGTACCAGCTAAGGGTTTTGTCATATTCCTCGATATAATCCTTGCAGATTTGAGCACTGTTCGCTTAATTTTTGACGTATTTAGTTAGAGTATAACGAGCATGTAAAGTAAATAAAATATCATTATATGTAACACAGATGTACCAGATTTTATTTTTACATTCCTCTGAGTTATAACACTTACATTGCAGTACCATCTGTAATCCCTGGCAGAGCTGAGGCATTCTACAGATATATAAGAAATGACAGGTACCCTATGACAAACGGCTTACTGCCTAGCACACTGAGGAAGCTGATGAAAGAAAGAAGGTACAGAATATGAGTGAACAGGCTGAGCGAGCTAGCGAGGGAGGTAACAAAAAATAGAAAATTAAATTTACATAGGCATGTAAGTCATCTAGGAACCTAACTTAGAAGTCAGTAAGTTTCAAAACTGGATTGTGCATCATTGTTTTCTAGCAGATGTTAGTTTATTGAACACCATACTATCTTCAAAATGAAATGTTGGTTCTCACACCAATCACGCCTTTGTGGTCTATGGGGCACACCAAAGAAGGTGAAAGAGATCCTGAGAAAGCAGGGGAGGCCATGAGAAATAACAAGTTCAACTTTATGTCCATACCTTAATGACATCACTGAATGTTGAAACTCACTACCTGCCAAGTCAGTGGGTAGACTTACACCTTCAGCGTCTCAAAGTATATTTTAATAAAGCACTAATAAAGTAAAATATTAGGCTCCTTAAGTAACATAGGCTGCTAATTTGAATTAATTTAAGGTGACAATCTCAGGTTCTTACTAGGCTATTTATGTGCTCTGCACTTGCATTTACTTTGCAAGAAAAGTCCAGGACATGGTTTGCCTGAAAAAAACCCCTCATCATGCTTCTCTATAAGAGAGATATCAGAGTCCATGGTAGTATGGAAACAATTAATTGAATGCTTAACACTACAGTGAAGGCACTGCAAGACCCCTTGCTTCTCTGGGAGTACCACAATGCAAGAGGTGACTGAATGTTTCCTTTTCCGGGAGACTCCACTCAATAAATAGCTTTTGTTCAGTTTAAGAAGACTTCCACTTTGCTTTGATTTTGGTATTTCATTACTCTCCATTTACTGAAATAAGTTTATTGATGACATAAGCTTGGTGCATGATGTATACAATCAGAAACCATCAATGAATAACCATGAAATAAAGGCCATGAACGTAGAAAGGGCACCAGTCAAACGATGCTTCTGTGCTATTAAGTAATGTGTTTGTATCAGCATCCAGCCCTCCCTGAGAGAATTACTGAGTCTACCTTAAATTTTTTTCTCCTAAGTGTCTAAAAAGAAAGAATTACTTGGCCATATTTATATACATTTAAATAGAATCACCAGTTCTAGAAGTGTAGGCATTTACTGCTGGTGAAAAACCTCGAGGTTTTATATGTTTTTTGGCATTCTTCCCACAGTGACAAATTGTCCTTTATTCAGTGATTCATTATTCCAGGTGATGAATTCTTGCCAAAATTTTTAAGCTCAAGTAACTAAAACTAGATACCCAGAGAAAAGGTTCCTAAATTGTTCACATATAGTTCCAATTCCTGACAAAAAAGGAGATAAATTAAGGAGTGTTGCACATGTGAAGCAATTTTGAAAAGAATTTTATTAAGTCATTTAGATGACAGAATGTGGTTGCTTAAGTATGGAAATACCTGCAGATTTTACCTGAAAGAGCAAAATCCATAAAAGGTACACAGAGGGAGGACAAGTGAATAAATTAAATGTTTTAATAAGCTGGAGAGTGATACGGCAAGGAAAAAAAAGTAAGTGGTAAATGATTTATCATTTTCTAGGTAGCACATTTTTTTATGGTTCATTTCCTCCCCAATGTGAAATCTATAAAAAGAATCTTCAAGGAAGTTGTGCAGAGTGTGGGGTTTCATTAACATATTACAATTACCCTGTGGCCATTCCTTGCTGTTAATCACAAGACCACAACAACTTCTAAAAATACAAACCCACAAAAGGGTAACTGTTATGAACAGATTTCTCCCCTCACCACAAAAAAATCCTGGAGTTTAAGAAAAGAACACAGACTGTTCATCGTAAGTAGGCTTTAATTTCTGTCTACCCTATGTGCTTCTCATTTCTACAGCCTCAGAATTTGTGACTGAACAGCACTGTTTGGGCAGCCTATTGCCTACTTGAAGATGTCAGAAGCAATTACTTTCACAGATTTAAGATTTTATCATACAAACCAGACAACACAAGTGAGGCTATTTGTTAAGCATTTAATCATATTTTATCAATTGTCCGGGGTTTACATCTCACCGCAGATTATATCTCACTTTGAATGTGAACAGCAAATGGAGGAGAACCTTAACTAAATGAAGTTGTCTCTGATTGGTATTTGAAGAGCTCTCTTGAAAACTGACTACTTGCCTGAGGCAGGAAAGGCAAGGAGATGGAGGTGCGACCTGTGATGTTGAGCAGTGATTAAAACATTCATAGTTCACACACAGCTCCTTCAGTGGGAAAGACTTCAAACGAGAGTCACAGAACAACAAAGCTGGTGAAGTGTCTGGAGCACAAGTCTGGTGAGGAGCAGCTGAGGGAGTGGGGGAGTTTAGCCTGGAGGAAAGGAGGCTCAGGGTGACCTATAACTCTCTGAAAGGAGGTTGTAGCCAGGTGGGTTCGGCATCTTCTCCTAGGTAACAAGTGATAAGACAAGGAAGAGGCCTCAGGTTGCACCAGGGGAG
>VYZT01027136.1:0-15504 GCA_013400735.1 Pomatostomus ruficeps
AAAAATCACCCCAGGACACACAGCCAGCCTGATCATGGTTTTTCTTCCATGGCTCCCACCTTACTGGGAATATGAGACTTCTGTGCATCTTCCCAGCTGGAAGTTCAGTGATGGCCCTGCCTCCCCTTCTACTTCATGAAGGGTGGGAGAATTCTCACTTTTAAATTAAGTCTGGATTTACTAAAAGAGCTCATGAGAGGTTCTGAAATTCCAACCTGTGCTTTAAATGGTCTCAAACTGAGAGAGAGTGGGATTAGATCAGATAACAGGGAGAAATTCTTCCTTGTGAGGGTGAGGAGGCCCTGGCACAGGGAGCCCAGAGAAGCTGTAGCTGCTCCATCCCTGGAAGTGTCCAAGCCCAGGTTGGACAGGACTTGGAGCACTCTAGGACAGCGTAAGGTGTCCCTGCCCATGGCAGAGGCTTGGAATGAGATGATCTTTAAGGTCCCCTCCAACCCAAACTCTCTGTCATTCTGTGATTCCACTGAACTCCTGCTGTGCCCTTTAAAGAGCTGCTTGAAGAATTGGCTGCCACAGAGGGAGTTAAAAGTCAGGAACCCACCTCCCAGGCATGTGGCTTTCGCCAGAAGCCCTTTAGATCTTTTTAACTTTCACAGTCTTTCAAGTTTTTGAGCAAAAATCTTATTAAAATGCTGTAACTATTATGCCGGCTGGCATCTTGTTGCTCTGCATTGCCCATGTGCCCTTTTTCTTACAGTTTTTCTCTGTCAATCTGGTTAATAAATGATGTGTTTTTTAAAGCCTCTCAGTCTTACATTGGGCTCTCTGAGTGATCTGGGACCTGACACCTTCTGCATCTTCAGCTCCATCTCGAGGCTATCGTTCTTTACAAGGCAGGGTTTTTCTGTAAATTGCTGCCATGGATTTGGCTGTTTAATAGAGACTGGGTGACACTGAGTGCTCAGAGGAGACCTCAGCTGTTCTCTGCAGGACTGTGACACTCCCCATGGCCTCTGTGACACGGCACCATTTCATCTTCTGTTAATTGCCATAAATCCATGGTTGGATATTACCGGCACTCCAAGCTCCAGAGCTGGCTCAGCCCATTGGATTTTCAGCAGAGGGCACAGATTTTGCAGTGGATTAGGCTCAGCTCTCTCCTGGGAGAGCAGAGCCACGAGGGTTATCTCAAACCTGCCCAGGGAAGGATGCTCAGGTAAGGAGCATGGTTCTATCCCTTTCAGGATTTCTAAAATACTCAGGATTACACCCTTATCTTATTTGTCTTTGGGGGAACTTCGCATAACTTGAAGTCAGTAAATACACGGTTTATTTTGCTTAATTTCTCATTACCATAAACCTGTTTTGAGTACTAGGAGAGTCATTGGCTTGGTGTCACACTGAAGCCTGAGAAATGCTGTAGTTTTGGACGAGTTTAACACAACTGAAAAACTTTGGAATGCTGTGATTCCGTCACTTGCTCAAGTACACTCTGCTCAAGCAGACACTGATTATTCTCTCTTCCCCTCCCAGCGCTGTTACCTCAGTTGCTCCATCACCTTGGCATATTTGATAAATGGATATAAATGACAAATGCTAATAAATTCCTGTGCCATTCACACAGGTCAAGAAAACAAGCAAACAGGAGATTAATACAACGG
The DNA here is from genome assembly GCA_013400735.1 of Pomatostomus ruficeps. Classification (NCBI taxonomy): domain Eukaryota; kingdom Metazoa; phylum Chordata; class Aves; order Passeriformes; family Timaliidae; genus Pomatostomus; species Pomatostomus ruficeps. The sequence continues at coordinate 1,623 of VYZT01027136.1, forward strand.
AATCAGATACTGCTTGCAGAATAATTAGTCTTGAAGCACAGCCTCGCTCTGTTTTTAATAATGAATGTTTGTAAATCACTGTTGCCACATGAGATCATTCAGCGTCTCCTCTGCCTTATAACTTTCAGCCTAATTTTAGTAATGAGTGTTTTTCCAGTCAAACAATGTTCCTTCGATTTGAAGTCGGCAGATAAATATGCACATCAAAAACAAGTACATCACCTCTAATATCTCCCTGGCGGCCAGGTTTTACTTTGCATGCCTGAATTGTTACCTCTAATCAATATTGGGGTGATTACAGTTTGCCAGATTAAACGATGGGCCCATGGAGTAACAACAGAGCCACAGAAGTTCTTTGCAAGCAGGAGGGATGTGAGAAATCCTGCTGCAGCCTGTTTGCCTTCAGACCATGTAATTTTGGTAGATCCAGATGTTCTTTGCAGTGTCATTCTTCTAAAAAAACCCCAAGCGAAAGAAATTTAACATTTCTTTTTTAGCATTTAACATTTATTAATAATATTCCTGTTCTGTTCTGTTTGCCAGAGGAACTGGCAACAAAGTGTGGGGGCAATATAAGAAACAGTCCCAGATTTGATGGAGGCACCATCTCTGGAATTGTTGAAAAAAGTGTGGCTATTTGTACATGTAAAAGGAGTTACAGTGGAGTTTTTTACAAAGAAGTTACAAGGCTCACACAGAAAATACAATTGTGAGCCGTTAACAGTCTGGAAAACTCAAAAGAGCTGCAAAAACATGTTTGATTGTGCAGCAAACTTGAGGATATGACTCAGCGGTGAACAAGGTGGTGGTGCTGGGTTGAAGGCTGGGCTTAATGACCTTCAGGCTTTACAGCCTTAATGATTTTATGAGTCTGTGATTCGATGATTTGATGCTGACGAAAAGCCTCTGCAGAAACCTGGACCTCAGTTTCCCCTCTGATGGAGCCCAGTTTAGGAACTGAGAGGAATTTGTGGCCCTAATCCAGGGTGTTGGCACTGCACAGGCACCTCTGCCATGCGCAGCCACGGAGCTTCTGGTGGTCAGGTTCGTAAATCACAGCCCCAGTGCTCCAGACCAGCTGTGCCCTGGCCACCACAGGTCCCATGCCTGTTGCTGTAATTCCAGTGATGTGTATTTTTACCGTCTCTCTCGGTTTGCAGTTACACAGAATGATCTCCACAAAGATGAGCCGTTTATTTATAGCTTATAAGGGACCCAATGATGCAAGGCAGACTGCACTAAAAGAAGCAGCTTGTTCTCACTTTTTGTTCTCCATGCTTTTGTTTGCTGCACAATCAAACATGTTTTTGCAGCTCTTTTGAGTTTTCCAGACTGTTAACGGCTCACAATTGTATTTTCTGTGTGAGCCTTGTAACTTCTTTGTAAAAAACTCCACTATAATTCCTTTTACATGTACACAGACATTTTTTTTCCTTCCCCTCACAGAAAACATCCTAAATTGTGCAAAAATGGGGGGTCAAGTGTAAGAGAGACACTCTGACTGTTCTCACCTTGTTCTTCGCCAGCCAAACAAGATGTTGGTCTCATCTCCTCCCTCCTCCCGTGTCTTCAGCTACACCAATGTGAGCACAAAATGATGTTTTGTGTTTGTTTTCTACATCCTCTGCCTTTCCCTGTCTCTCCCTCTCCAGCTCGAGCAGCTAAGAGCTGCTGAGATTTCTGAATGCTTTCAGAGTGGTTTTTTAACTCCTCAAGTTCTTAAAGGCCTCACTGCCACTACAGAAACCCAGACCACCACCTTTTATTTTTCTTTGACTTCACTTTCTCCACCGTCCCCCACTTTGTTTTCAGCAGGCTACAAACTCAACATTTCCCCCAGCATTGAAAATGCCCCCCATGCCCAGCTCTGGGCTAAAGCAGAAAGCCCTCAAAGTGTTGCAAAATATAGTAAGTTTAGATATTTTTTAGCTTCAATTAGTTTTCACCGTCACGGAATAAACCAGGTGGAGGCCTGATGAGTTCAGCATCTCACCAGACTGGGAGCAGCACAGGAGGTGCACAAGAGAGAACAACCAGCAAGGGCCATCAAGGGCCGTTAACGAAGTATGAACACAAGACAACACCCCTGGCACAGTGGGAGCCACCTATTCCGGGAAAAGACTGATCAGAAAACCAAGCAATGAAGACCTAATCAACATCAGAAGCAAAGAAAATCTGTAACCAATAGGAAACCAAATACTCAGAACTCTGTAACTTGGAACCAATGGACATGGAACCAATGGATCTCTGTGGGTTTTGACTGTATAAAGTTTAGGGAAAAATTGGGTAAAATCCCTGTGTCATGGAATGATTTTCTCTGCACACCCAGGCTATGTGTGGGTGAAATTATTTCTGTGGCAGATCCTGGCCAGAACAGCATCCTGGCCAGAAATAAAGTAATGCCTTGATTCTCTAACACTAAAAATGTTGTTGGAGAGTTTTTGTTTTTCCTGCAGCTTTCAGTGACAAAAGGAACTTGCTTCACTTTTTTGTGTGTCCTGACTCAGTGCTGCAAAGCTTTTCAGCACACCCCGTGTCTGGAAGGTGTTTTACCCACCACAAATGTTTGTTTGGCTGCAGTAACTCAATCAGCTTTCTCCCCATGTTGCTGCAAGTTCTGTCAGCGTCAGGGCAGCCGGGCTGGCACTGGGTGATTATGCAAATAAAATCCCGAATTGCCAAATTGCAATCACAGTGCAAGTGCTGCAAGCACCTGATTCATCCATCCTTACCTTATTAACCACTCTGATTAGTGTGAGCCATTAGAAAACCCTCTGATCTGTATCTAAATGCAGTCATGATTTCGGTGCTTCCATTTTGGAGCCACACAGGTCAAGCAATTATTTCATAAGTAAAAGCAAAAAGCAGCACCTCACCTCCTGCACCATTAGCCAGGGTGGAGACACAGCAGCAAAAGAACAGCCTGGGAGAGCTTTTTTGATCACTGCCACGTTTGGAAGTTTTCTCTACCCTTAGATATCATAGAACATAGAATTACAGAATTGTTTGGGTTGGAAAGGACCTTAAAGATCCTCTCATTCCTCCCCTGCGATGGACAGGGACACCTTCCACTATCCCAGGGTGCTCCAAGCCCCATCCAACCTGGCCTTGAGCACTTCCAGGGATCCAGGGGCAGCCACAGCTTCTCTGGGCACCCTGTGCCAGGGCTTTCCTATCCTCACAGGGAAGAGTTTCTTCCCAATATCCCATCTAAACCTCCTCTCTTTCGCTGGGAACCCATTCCCCTCTTTCCTGTCACTCCATGCTCTTGGAAAAAGTCCCTCTCCACATGTTTACAGATATATCTGCTGCAACTGTAAGCTGGGTGACACATCCCAGAAACAAGCTGCTTTTTGTCTTGGGAATATTTCGTGTTCCCAAAATGTGATGTGGCTGCCAGAGTTCTTGATCTCAGTGAATTCCAGTTCCTCTTCTGCCTTTTTGGTTCAGAGTTTCTCAAAAAAATATTTTGCTTGATGCAATCTATCAATCAATCAACCCAAACCAATTTTTTTCTTTCCAATGCATACATAAATACATACAGGTATGTACATAAATCCTCCTTATACACTTTGCTGGGATTTTCAGCACAGTGGTGGAGAGCGGGAATGATTCTTATTGAATTCAGGTTCTGCCAAATTTTTTGCGATATTTCCTGGATTTCTGGATTAGAAATGGATAGATGTTGTTCTTTACCGACTCCCTCTGAATCCCAAAATTTTCAATAACCATGGAGAAACCTGTTTAAAAAAAATAAAAAACAAATTTAAAAAAAAAAAAAAAAGAAAAACAAAAAAAACCCCAAAACCAAAAAAATTGTTTAAAATACTTTTCAATTGTTTGTGGACCAAAAAATATTTCAGACAACTCAGGTTGCTTCATCTCCTTTAAAATCCAGAGTATTTATTCCATTAGGCAGAGCATTCCTTTTCCCCTGCTAGACAGCTGATGGATGTGATTTGTGTATCAGGCTTAAGTCGGTTTATCTGAGAATTTCAGAGGGAATCAAAGGGCAAAATGTGCTCTGACGCTTAATTTTACAAGTACATTTGTTCTGCCAAACAATTAATTCTTTAAATTCTTCCAAATGGGAAATCATGCTTTCTGGCCCATGAGCAGCCTTGTTACTCCTGACTGTAGAGGATGAAAAATAAGAGCCCTTTCTGCAGCTATCGGTGCCCAGGACACCTATAACTGACAGAACTTATAAATGGAAAGGGAATTGAGGCCAGGTGAGGTTTCCAGAGGGCCTGGGAATGGGATGGGCTTTGGAAAGGCTGCCGAGCAAGGATCACACACAGATCTGTTTAAGGGACGTGCCTGGCACAGGGTCTTGAAAACTTCTCCTGGGCCAGGCGGCGGTGCTGGGCTCAGCAGTTTCACACGGCTGGGTGAGCGCTGGCAGGATTCACCCCTCCTCGCATTCCTGCATTTTTACGGAGCTGTCTGGACATGCAGGAACAAGATCTAACTATAGCTGCCTGAGCTCTGCTGCCCGTGCCAATCAAAACAGCCAAGGAGTTGGGACGTTAGCACCCTGTTATCTCTTTGTCTGCACATATCGCAGTCCCCACAAAAGGGGAATTAACTCTTTCCCTCTTCCTTCCCATCCTTTCTTTTATTTATTTTCTTTAATTATTCTGCACTTGCAATTCATTCTTTTCAGCGTCTTTAGCTTGTGTCGTTTGAATTTTTAGCTTTGGGGATTATCATGGGATTGGAACAACCTGAATATTCACCTCTTCAGCCCCTCTAAGCACCATTGAAAAAAAGCAGAGGTGATAAAATCAATAATCTCTCCATGGAGCTGTTCCAGAGTCATCTGGGCATGGCCCTGAGCAACCTGGCCTAGTGAAACCTGCTCTCTGAGCAGGGTGTTGGAGTGGGTGATCTCTGGAGGCCCCTTCCAACCTAAAATTTGATGTTATTGTTCTGTGAAATCCTGGTTGAACCCCATTTCCCCTCACAGCCAATCCCAGTGTTGGCCAGACATCCTCACTCCCAGGGGACTGACTGGGACTTAAGAAATGGGGTCAAATGTGGTCAAATGAATGTTCAAATGAAACCCTTGTTCACCTTGAGCTGTTTGTGGTCCACTTTGTAGAAAGATGGCACCATCCAGAATTTGGAAGAGCCAGTGACCAGCCAAAAATGGCTCGTGTGGTGTCACCCATTACCATTAACAGTCCTCTGTCATCTCCTTTCTGAATCAACAGAAAAGCTCATCACAAACCAGAAATTTTCTGCAGACCAAAGTCACCAGGATTTCTGTGCCAAAATCAACCACATATTAGGCAACCTTCCCATTGTCCCGCTCAGCTTCTTTTTGGTTACTATCCAAATTAAAAGTGTAATGAGAGGTAATAGGAATACACCAAACCCTGCAAAATCATAGGATGTGGAACTATTAATTTCCAGTAGATTCACAGCACTGTGACTGCACACATTTTAAGAGTGTTGTGTCATATTAAAATGGTTTAAGAGAGAAAAATGGTTGTTATGAGCTTGATTGATTTTTATTTACAGCCTGGTGCATTCCCATCTCTGCAGGGCACTTTCCTCTTCCTCAGCAGTGGGAATTCCTGACAAATGTTGCTCATGTGCTGCTGTCGTTCATCCATTCTCCTGCTTTTCCCAGCTGATTATTCCTTCTGGGGCTAGGATTTCACATTTGGCCTTGTTGAATTTGACTTCATTTTTTTCCAGGTCATTTTCCCAATCCAGACAACTTTGGATTTCAGTCTTGTCATTCTGCATGTGCACACAGATTGCAAATGTGATCAGTCTGTCGAATTTCAAACTCATTAATAATAGTTGTTGACTGGTACCTGCCCTATGGAGATTTATGCTTTTGTTTCTTAATACATCTTCATGGTCTGATACTTCTCAGAGAAGAGTTATGAATGCTTTTTGATTTTTCAGTCAAATTCCAGTACAATAAATAGCAGCATTATCTAATCTTTAATTCTCAAAATTACTTAGGACACTGTTTAGTAAAATAATGTCCAGACTTTAAGTCATATCTAATATCTATAGTTTGTTGGGGTTTTTTTCCCAAATCTCCAGGCCCACTGTTTTGTCCAAAAAATGAAATTAAAATTCTTCAGCATAGGTTACCCTTAAAAAAATATAAAACTTTTGGCTGTTATTCATCCCTCTGTTGTATTCTTCATGCTTACAGGCTGAGGATTTATTTCACCATTATACTGAAAACTGGAATGATGCTGACTCACTGTATCCTGCTTTCTAACACCTTCTTGACACAATTTTTTTTTCTCCCATTTTAGTCTGACTTGCTGTTCCTTTTCAGTAATGTTAATTCTGACAAGTAAATTTCTTACCATTTCCTTGAGCCATTTTCCATGTTGCAATAGTCTGTATGTCTTCCTTGAACAGAAATTCCCTAAGGCATTGCCAGTTGAAAGATCCACAATTTTTCAGCTTAAAAATTCCCTTCTGGGTCTTAACTCCTTCCATTTGAGCAAATGCCTTTTTCTGAAGACCATCATCAATATCTTGCCCTTTTTTCCTAAGGCTCATCCTTGCTGATTTAGGCTTATCCAGACTCTCCTCTCTCTTCATGCTCTCAGCCTGTTTCCACCTATTCTATTAAAGGTCATAACATCTCTTTTTTCCTTTGCTTAGATTTGGTTAGAGTTGCCCATCAAAAATTGGGGTTTATTAATGTCCAGAGTTTTCCAGGTTCTTTATACACCCGGCTGTTGTCTTCTTTCCAGACACATCAAAGAATTCCTCTCATTCGTCCCCCAGTTGCTACCAGTAGGTATCCCCATGATTAATTCAGCTAATTTTCCAGAAATGGATTCAAAGGTGTATTTCACACTGAGAGTAGGAAGAGGGTTTTGGCACTTGATGAAGATGTCATAGAAACATGGAAAGGTTTGGGTTGGAGAAGACTTTAAAAATCATCCAGTTCCAACCCCTGGGCAGAGACACCTCCCACTGCCCCAGCGTGTTCCAAACCCCGTCCAGCCTGGCCTTGGACACTTCCAGGGATCCAGGGGCAGCCACAGCTTCTCTGGGCACGCTGTGGCCTCACCACCAGTTTTCGTTAAGCAAAGTGTCACTGCCTTTGAATTTTGATAAAATCCTGCAGCTTTCTGAGTTTTTTAGGTGATCCATGCTCCTCTCTTCTCCTTGATTCAAACGCATCCAGCTAAAAAACTTACTTTGAGCAGGGTGTCCATAATGATCCACGGTGATTGCCAAGACTTGGAGGCAAGAATACAATACAAATGTACAAAGTTAATAAGCCAGCAGTGGTCAGCTTGTGTAAGAGCATTTGGATGAACATCCCAGTAATCCGAGTAGGCATCACACCCTGGCACGTCCTGCCTTGGCCACACATCTCAATTCCATGGCCATCACCCACATTTGCCACTGAGGAGCCAACCCCATTTCTGGAGAGAAGCTGCAATTAAGCAAATCTCTCCTCTGAGTAGGAACACACTGCTTTGGGCACATGGTTTGGAAGGATATAGCCTTGCTTTGTGCAAGTCAGCGCTGCAAGAATCTCCCCGAGCTGTCCAGCAGACACTTCGGAATTAAGCATGTCATGTGAGGAGGAAAAAACACATTTTCTAATCTCTGCCAACTGCAGGGAGATTCATGTCTCTTACGTCTCTTGTCCCAGGATGATGACCACGATAAGAACTGACTTAAATCCCACAGACCTTGTTTTTGCTTGCAAATTGGCTTAAGCTCATCCCCTAATCAGGTAATTGAACCATTTATGTGTCTTGGCTGAATCCCAGTCCGGGTTCAACTCTTATGAAATTATTCCAGGTCATTAACCAGTCTGGTGATCCTGAACCAGGCATTATGGGAAAATACAACGCTTACAACCAGTTGGTTGGCAAGGTGGTGTTTGGTCAAAGGTTGGACTCAATTATGGGGATTTTTTCCAATCCTAAAGATTCCCTGAAGCCTGGTGGGAACTCAGACCAGAAATCTGCGCTATGTATTATCAGAGTGCTGTTGCTTGGCCTGGAGCAAGTTGTTGTATCTCTGGTGTTCCTCCAACAATTTCATGATTCCATTTCCATGGAGGGGGAAGAGTTTAGTGAAACATCTCATGCAATGATCTCACTCCTCCTCTTTCCCCAGTGTGAACATGAACTGTGGCCTTGCTGGGATGAGGAAAGAGTCTGGAGAATTTTCCCTGGCAGTGGCAGCAGCCTAGGAAAGAGCCTGAGAGCAGGGCAGGGAGGTCGTAACATACCTCAATCCTCTGCTGGGTATTTACCACTGAAACTCTCCCTAGAGCGTCCAGGTGCATTCTCCTCCTGCAGCTGGAGGCAGAGTGGATATCACAGAACCACAGAATCATAAAATCACAGAAAAGTTGGGATTGGAATGATCCTTAAAGACCATCTCGTTCCACACCTCTGCCATGGGCAGGGAAACTTTCCACAGTTTGCTCCTCCCACTGTCCCAGGGTGTTCCAAACCCCGTCCAACCTGGCCTTGGACACTTCCAAGGATGGATCATCCACAACTTCTCCCATTATTTATCTCTGTCTCTGGTGTCTTCACCAGCCATTTTTTCTCTCCTTTAATGCATTTCTTGGCCATTTTGGCTGCATTTTGCTTTAACAGCTAATCTGCAGCCAAAAGAATACCCACCCTCAGATAATCATCGTTTGGCAGCTGTGCCACAGCCAGCTCTGTCAAGATGTGTCCACTGAGCAGGAAAATCCAGAATTTCTCACTAGGACAGCACTGCATCTGCCTGTTTCACAAAATAAGAAGTGAGCAGAGGTTGGCCACTGTTCTACAAAGAGGTTTTCATACATTGTTGTGCTGAAAATACACAACTGGGTGCTCAGGGCTCTCCTAAACAAATTATTTTCCTAGGATTCAACAAGCTATTAATTCAATCTAATTTTGCTCACGTTCACCCTCTCTCCTGACCCCTCAGCACTCTGACAAGGTAACCCCAATAGATGGAATAATTTGGGATGAAGAAGCAGTCCTGCATGGTAAGGACCTGAGTTCTGGTCTGTGTCAGCTCCAGGAATTGGATGTTATATTCTCCTTAAACAAATCCAACCGAAGGCAAACATTTGCTCCTCACACTTTCTCCAGCAAACACGGCTTCAAACACCAGGAGGGAAAAACAAACTCCACGACCGCCCTCTCCGCTTTCCATAACTTCTGTGTTCATTCCTCATGTTTTATTTTCCCTCATCCTGGAAGCAAAGCAAAGCAGGAGAAAGCATTAGCATCTAACCACAGTAATTTCCTGAATTCCAGAGAACTGCTGTCAAAACCAAGGATTCACTCGCTGCTGGGACATCTGTATCAGATTACTGCACTTCCGTCTTCGCTCCTGCCTCGTGGCCTGCAATCAGCTGCTGCTCCAGCCCAGAAGCTGGGAAAAAATGTGTGGGGCTCCTACTGTTTTTCAATGTCTTCTTGCTGATTTCTCTCTGCCTCACTTTCCAGATTTCTGCCTCGAATCTGTACCATTTTCTCCCACTGGCTGTCATCAACAGATGACACACACTTGTGTGGACACACTTGTGTAACACACACTTGTCTGGAAATGTATTTTAATTCTTTTCCCCTCTGTATATTTTTATTCCAGTCCCTACTAAAAATAATGATGATAGATTTAATGATGACTGGTTCTTTGACCTGATTCAGCTCTTTACGCAGCTGACGCAGGCAGATTATTCATTGTCTTCTCCAAAGAATTTTCCAGGAGCCTTTGGGAGTCACATCTTCTGTCTGATTGACTCATTAGATCTCCAAATCCCTGATCACCAAGCTCAGGTTTGGATGGTACCTTCTGGGAGATTGCTCCTGATTTATCTGTCAAACCTGCATTTCTCGAGAAGCTGTAACACAGACCGACCCTATGGATTAACCACCAGAAGAAATCATGACCCTACCAAGCACCCTGAGATGCTTTTTAAGGTCCCTTCCAACCCAAACCATGATTCTAGGCCTCTGTGACTTCCAAGGAAATGCTTGAAAAGGAGAAAGAGGGAGGTACATGGGATACCCCCAGGCAAAGAGAGTCTCTGTTAAATATTGTTTGAACATTGGTGTTTCCAAAATATCCTCAGACCAAAATTCAACTCTCTCAGACTTCACAACCTGTGTCTTTGTCGGGCAACTGAGCCTGGCTCACCAGGGACCACGGTGACACAGGAAATCTAAATGTGGACACAGAAAATTCAGCTCCTTTCCCTGAAGGATTTTGGTTAATACCTTTGTTTCTTTGTCTTAACTCTGGAAATATATGCAAAATATTTCTGAAATTTCTTTCCAACCCCTTCCTTCCACGTGGAATGTATAAGTTGAAAGGCACACTCGGAAAATGAGGTGACCTCCTCACCAGTGGCAGGTCTGATCCCAGTTTCCGGGTTTGCATCTACCACCCTCCTCCCTGGCAGGTCAGAACAGAAGGTGTGTGCTACAATCACTGGGTGGTTGCTTGAAAAGTTTCAGTTTCGGGTTTAAAAGTTCACTCAACAGTGCTGCCCAAGGTCCCTTGGAGCAGCAAAAAAGAGGAGGAGGTGACCATCTCCCCTTCTCAGCAATCATTGGTAAGGCTGCTGAACTTCCATGGGATTTGGGAACCACCTGGAAGAATTCCCAACCCCATCAAAGCTCCTTTGCAGAAACAGGACTTGTACCAAAATGCAAAACCACCAGTGAAGAAATTTGTAACATTTCCCACCTGCAGAGCCACCCCTACAATGGGAAGTCTGATTCAAGGCATCTCGTTTAAGCTTTGCAATCCTTGCTGCATCCATGGATGGGCATTCACCAGGAAAACACATCTGCACACTGCCCCTGGCTCCCCAAGCAGCTGCTCCCCAAGCTCTGGAGCCCCAGGCACGTTTTTCTCTGTCCACTGCCCGTTCTCCTCCTGCCAGCAGAAAGCCCTGGAAGGCCAAGTTCCCTGGCTGCAATGACAGAGCAGCCCAGGATCACTGGGGAACAACTCATAGGAAACTGCTGCTGCCATGCAGATACTGGATTGCAATAAGGTCATTCCTTCAGCAAAATGTGTCTTCATGGGTCTTCTCTGACCCCTTCACCTCCAGACTGGAAGGCTCTCTGTAATGTGGTTTTGTTTTTACTGGCCAGGATGAATCTGTTGTTCCCTCCTGGCTTCTAAATCAGAAATGCAGTCACTCGAGAGCCAGGGGAAGAGGACAAGGCAATCCCACATGTGCCCTGCTAAAGCAAACATCTGGCTAATGCCTTCCCATGGCCATTGCTACTCCTGTTGCTAAATTCATTATGTTTTTAACTCTAAGAGTTGCAGCAGATTCAATATTCAGACCAGCAGCCAGAGCCATTATTCAAACACATCTCAAATTTGGATATTTACTCGGGTGCAATCTCTTTATTGGAAATAATATTCCCTGACTGAGAGGCTTTGGAGTTAACATCACTCAAGGAGACGTTTCTTGTTGGGTTAATAGGGAGATTTCAAGAACATGAGGGTTCAAGTAAAAAGAGCCACAAGAGCATTTCTGACTTTCATGGGAATGTCTGGGGAGGCTGAGCTGATCACCAAGGTGCTGAAACAGGGAGGAGATGTTCCCCTCCTGGTGTCAGTGCTGCCACAGGATTCCCCTTTGCCATGGATTACATTTGATCCAAAGAAAAAAAACCAGGCATTACAGATGACATGTAACTCTCTTAGCCCCTTAATGTCCATTTTATAGAGTCAAAGAGGTCTCAAAGATTCTGATGCAGAGAGATGGCTGAGCTCAGTCCAACCTTTGCTTTGAAAGAAAAAAAACCAGAGAAACCACCACCTTTCCACACAAAACTGGTGACTGAAGACATCAGGGCATGAGAAATTGTCTTCCAGGTGAAGTTTCCACAGGGAGCCACCCTCATGCCACGGCTGTACCCACCCCACGTGTCCGTGCCCACAGATCATCAGCTTCAAGCACACATTTTATTGACTCCTATCCGCAACTGGACATGAGGTGAGGAGCCCTGCCAGGGGCTGAACTTCCTAAATGCCACAGAAATAAATGAGTCTGAAATTTATTCCTCATCCTTCAGCATTTTAGGTGGCTTATTTAAAAAACCCCAAAGCCTCAGAAACATTGAACTCAGACCTGTTTAGTCTGTCACGAAGTAGCTGCTAAAGTAACTCTGGTTAATTCCAGCTGAAGGCAAAGCTGAGGAACACCACCCAGTTTTCAGTCTAATTTTAGTCTGAGCCCGCACCACTCATTTTTGTGCCATGTTTCAATATTTGCTTGTACTTACTTGTGTTAAATTGAAGCGTGGAAGCCTGCAAGCTCCCTGGGTTCCCTTAAGAAAGCAAACAAGCTCCTGGAAAAAATTACAATGCAACTTGAACTTATAGAAATAGTACATATTTCGTTATTTTTATATATATGCATGATAAGAAGAGCATTACAAAAAGGCTTTATCAGAGTCAAGATCATTGCCTTGCTTCTAAAGCACCCTCCTGGCCTAGACTAACACGTGGTCAACTCAGGTTTTTGCCCCACCTCTGCCAGCAGAGAAACCCCTTGGCCACGCAGTGTTACCCTCATGCCCTGCAAATGTCCCCCGCTCCTGCTTGCTAAAGCAAGTCCTCAAGCCAAACACTCAGGATCCTCTTCTCAAATCCTCCTCTCTTCCCACATCTTAATTTCTCCACCCAATTCCCTGTCCATTGAAAGCTCAGCTGTTGGGACAATGATTTTTCGAGTTTTCTGGACATCTTACAATTGCCAGGATGGAATGATGTCATGATGATGTCTTTATCATACAAGAAGGATAAAAAGCTATTAGAGGATGTCCAAAGGAGAGGCATGAAGATGGTGAAGGGTCTGGAGGGGCCATAGGAGGAGTGGCTGAGGTCCTTTGGCTTCTTCAGCTGGAGGAGACTGAGATCAGACCTCATCAGGGTCTGCAGCTCCTCCCGAGGGACAGTGGAGGGTCAGGCACTGATCTCTGCTCCCTGTGACAGCTCCAGGACCCCAGGGAATGGCTGGAGCTGTGCCAGGGGAGGGTTGGGTTGGATATTAGGAAAGGTGCTTCCCCCAGAGGGTGCTGGGCACTGCCCAGGCTCCCCAGGGAATGGTCCCAGCCCCAAGGCTGCCAGAGCTCCAGGAGCATTTGGACAGTGCTGCCAGGAGTGCCCAGGGTGGGATTGTTGGGCTGTCTGTGCAGGGCCAGGGGTTGGATCCATGATCCTGGTGGGTCCCTTCCAGCTCAGGACATTCTCTGATTCTATGAAGTCGTAGCTTGGTGTCCTTTTCCAAAATCCAGTTCTCGGGCTTTTATTTCTGAGCCAAAGGATCAGCCATGAGAGGCAGACCGTGACAAAGCAGAGGGGCTTGGGTTCAGGGCTCGTTCCGTACCTGCCATGTGAGGCCGCTGATGGCGTGGATTTCAAATTGGTAGGAAAACACAGAAATGGCAAATGAACGCTGACATTTCGGTGAAGTGAAATTTCGCAAAGAAACAAAACTGCCAACAGAAATATTTTTGCGTGATAACAGAGCAATTCTTCATTGCAATTTTGACCTTTTGCAACATTTTTATTTATATATTTGGTTCTGCTGTGATTTATCTTTTATGCTGTTATTTATTTCATTCTATACATCACTGACTGCTCTTTTTCCATCGTCATTAGCAATTGTTCTGCTAATTGCTAATTCTTTTAGTAATTCTGCAGTCATTTGCCTTATGTTTTGCTCATTCCTCCTTGAAAAAAAAAGTGTTTTGAAATGTGGATCTAAAACGTTCTGCTTGCTATTGGAGTGTTTTATTATATGGCTCTTAACAGAGCAAAAGGCAAAAAAAAAAAAAAAAAGAACATCCCTGAGGAATGCTTCATTTTGAACACATTGTCCTGGTTTCAAAGA
>VYZT01027161.1:0-10771 GCA_013400735.1 Pomatostomus ruficeps
GGCGGGGCTGGGCCGGGCCGGGGGCGGGAGTTCGTGCCCCCATGTCCCGGTGCCCCGTCTTGGTGTCCTGGGGAGAGGGAGAACCGCCCCTTCCCCATTTCTCCGCGGGAGTCACTCAAGCTGTCCCCGGCGCACCCCCGGTCGGTGCGGTGAGTGAGGCGGGGGGGACCCCGCGCCTGCCCGCCTCCCCTCACAGGGCAGGGCTCCCTCGCTGCTGCAGGCGCGGGTCATCCCCCAAAACTCCTCAGCCCTTGGCCTTAAGGTATCTGAGGGAGACCCTCCATCTTGTCCCCATCCCTCCCGCACGTCCTCCCTCCTCGGTGCCGCCCAGCCCCAGGCTTTCCCCCCGTGCCCCGGGGCTGCCTCGGGCCGCTCTCCCACTGCTCCTGGATCTGAGGAGTGCCACCACCCTGACCCGAGGCGGTTTGCAGACAGACACCACCTTCCCTGAGGTTTTGCTGTTTTTTACTAGTTAATTAGTTTTCTTTTAAGGAACAAAACGGCTCGCTGTGATAATCATCTCTGAGTTCGAGATAACTTCCTACGTGCTCTAAGGGGCCGTTTCCTGCCTCTTCATAGCCTTGTTCCCAGACAACAGGGTCAAAGCCTTGTCTGGCTCAGGCGGGAGGGAAGATGGTGTTGCAGCCGCTGAAGAGGAAGGAAACCCCGGAAAGGACTCAGCAGGGCTCGGAGGCAGCGCTTGGCACGTGGTGCGGATGAGTTGTTTGAATTTGAGAGGGAGGTTGGCGAAGTGAGCCCGGGCAGGCACCGAGCTCTGACTCACGTCCCGGGGGCCGGCAGTGGCGTTCGCCCTGTCCAGCTGCAGTGGGCAAGGGCTCGACAAAATGACTGCACTGATTCCCCGGACGTGCCAGAAACTTCTGCAAATGGTGTGATTTTAGCTCAGTCTTGTGACTTTGTTTAATTTATGCTTTTGATCTTGGTTTTCATTTTGCTTCAGGGCTGGCAACGTGAAATGAAGCAGCACTTGAAAGCAAAAAAAAAAGCCAGGTCAAATGGAGAAATAGATTTAAGATGTCTGTCTTGAAGTGCTTAACTGGACTGTTGTGCAGTGTTATTCCAGCTTTGTCGTCTTTCCTTCATGCTCTGCCTTTTCCAAAAGCTCAGTCATCACACAGTCATTTTTTTCCTCTTTGTTCCTCTTCCTACACTGGCAACCGGTGCCAGCTGAGGTGTCTGGATTGGAACATATGGGCTGTGTCTCTGCAGACATTTAGCAGAATTCAAATAATCTAAAATGGAAGACTCCTCCAGCGTCATGTTTTAGACAAAACCATCCAGGAAAAGTCTCACCATTAAGATGAAAGGATCTTAAAGCAGCCCCTGAATCCATGTACAGGTATCATTTTACCAGCCGCTGACACACAGCCGTTTCCTGGGTGGAAAACAACAGCTGTTAGTCATGTACAGCAACACTGGCAAAACAGTGACCTAGAGATGAATAATTACATCTGAAAATTCACATCTATGCAAAAAATTTTATCCATTACTAGGAAAGCTTACTTAGTAGCTATACCTTTGATCCATTCCTACTGCTTTAAGTGCTTGTATGTGTCCGTAAGAGTCAGTTTTAAACACCTGTAAACGGGCTACAATAGAGTATGAAGGTTATGATGTTTTCTTGTGTCGTTTGAATAGATCTGGCTTGTTTTCTGTTTGACTGTGGCCAAAATACAGATTAAAAGATAGCAGTTGGACTTAGAATAATATGCTAAAAATGTTTAATTACAAAAGGTGTAAGTTAGCAGCAGATTTAGTAACACATAGAGTATAAAAAGGAAATAAAAATTCCTGCTGCTTCATTTGATTGAATTACAATTTTTGTTAAAATAAAAATCAAATGTACATAGTGATTTTGCCTTCATTTTGTATGGATAATACTAGAATCTTGAAAGAGTTGGAACATGTCAGAAATAGGTAGTATTAATTATAAACCAGTTTTTGTAGAGTATTGCATGAGGCTGGACTGCTGCTGGAGAACCAGCATACCCACCTTCCCATCCAGAGAGGATTTTAAGGCACGGAGAGGTTTTCAGTTTGGAAGGAACTGCCAAATTAGATGTTCTGAACTTGTATGTGTGCAGGCTGTGTGCATCCTTCAAGTAACTCCCTCCTCAGTTTTAGTAACTCTGGTTAAACTAAACCAGATCTTTGAGGTAAAAGATCCCACATTCTACTTCCATATGAGAAAAAGATGACTTGTTCAAGATCATTAATGTTTTCTGATAAGACCGGGCTTCAACTTCCTAGACTAGGAAGTATTACAGGTGTATTACATCCCTGTAACTGCATTTAGTTTAGGAAGAATGGATGAATGTCTGGTACCACTTCACCTTTTTATTACATATAAATACCTTTATGATCTTTGTCTTTACCTGTTGGCAGCTTACACCCTCAGAGCATGGCCAGGTGGTTGTAACGCAGTGGAGGAGGTGGGGAGCTCAAAAGTGCATCAGCTGCCAATGAAATAAAAACTCAGTTGGCAGAATATTCCCTTGAGAAGGCCCTGTATACCTCTTTCTCTGTGCCCAGCTGCTCCTTCTTCCTTTCTCCAGAAGCTTCTGATCCCATCAATTGGGCCAAATGCCAAATAAATTGTACATGTGGCTGACCCCTAAGCAAGGCGAAGTAAATTTCTGTCAAGGGTACAGAAATTTTGTTTCGAATTTTGTTTCAAATTTTTTATTTGTTTTTGTTTTATTTGTATTTGATTTGTTATTTTGTTTCAAATCAAGTACTGGGTATGCTCCCAATGCATAATTAACAACCCGAATTTAAACTATGAGGAAAATGGGAAAGGATATGTTAGATTTGGAAGTAGACAGCTGGAGAAGAAATACAGTAGTGAAAACGGTTATGAAACAAAACTGAAGCAATCACAATCACTTCTGCGAATGTGGAAGACTGGAATACTTCAGGATACAAGTCCACTAATTACAAATCTGGCAAATATGCCTGTACTGCTTTGCCTCTGTGCTGGCAGGAAATAGGAAAATAGATCATCAAAAAAACCTAATTACTATTCTTCTGGACTTCCTAATGTATCAGCAGTTTAAGTGTTGGTATTTTGATCACTCAGTTCTGGAAGAGCTGTTTGATTGTTCTCTCACAGACCAGAAATAACTTAAAGCTTTCTTAGTTCACTGTCCATCTGTCCACAGTGTCTTGTGTCTCAGAGGGCTTACTGTAAAAAAACAAAACCCTTTTACTATCAGACACAGGATTGACATATTTAGGACACCAGAGAATTTATAAATAAAAAAATACAGAATTTGCTGAAAATCCCTATGAGTACATGTTTTTCTTGAGGTAACAGAAAGCTTAAATGGGCTCTTGAAAGTTCAATTCCTGAAGCATCATTCTTGATAGGAAAGCCAATCAATAATAATTACAGCTCTGTGTATCAACCTGTAATCCTTCCTGCAATTTATTTATATAGGTCGTTGTAGTAAACAAGAAGTGCTTTATATCTGCCAAATGACAGAAAATTGGCAGTTTTAAAGAAAAGCAATTTTATTACTGTGTAGCCTATGTATTAGTTTGAAAAAAGGACATCCTGGCCTAAAATGAGCTACTGCTAAAAAAATTTAGGATGGTTTGAGCTAAACTCCGTTGGTTTTTTTTTACCTAAATGAAATACATGCAAGTAAGATAGTGCATACTAGTAACTTTCAACAGTCACATTATGCTCAGATGTAAAGAAATTCTGGGGCTGAAAGTAACAAAAGTTTTATTTTTATCCAATATTTCCTGCCTTTAGGTTTAGCTCATGTAACTTTGGGTTATTATACCAATAAGTAAAAAAAAAAAAAAAGAAAAAAGAAAAAATAATATCCAGAAAAAAATAATGTAGTGCTAAGGTAGATGATTATCTGCTTTAAGTAATTTCCTTGCAACTGCATTCTGAGCCTTATATTCATTTGCTTTGCACAGCATCCAACTGCAACATTTAGTGAATAATGCAAGTACAAAATTGCATATGCTGATAAAAGGAATAATGGATGAGCTCTCTAAAAATCCATATTCAAGCACAGGAGTGACAGGGTAGAAGCTGGAAAAAATCCCCCACAAGTTTCCTCAAGATGTTTCTTTTGCTTATTAATTACTCACGAATGTCTTCTGTTCTCCTATGTAATCTAAGAATTAGCCAGTTAGCCTCTCAGGTTGGTTATTCCTAACAGTCAGTAATACCCTCTAGTGGTACACATAGGAAAAGGAGCTAGACAAAGAACGATTTTTTTTTTTTTCATTGTTAAAGAGGTTAAGTAACATTTCATCTAAATAACATAAATAACCCTGTATCTATGTGTAGGGCATCACTGGTCTGCCTAGAGGTGCTAGTTGAAATGGAAGATGCACTGCATTGAGTTAGATGGCTGTTAGTTAGAAACAGCTGGGTCTTGAATCGCTTATTTGCCGGTCAAACAAATTGCCCCCTGCAGCCTGGAAGGAGTGGTTCTAGTGCTACCCTGGTCAGAGAGGTATGTCCTTACATCACATTTAATTCCTGTACATTAAAAGTAACTCTGTAGGTGAAAAAAGAGTATTTATCAGTCTCTAATATTGAAGTGTAATAAAGTCTGTATTTCCAGGCTCTGTGTGCAGTCCAGAGTTCATTATCAAAAAATATTTCCTGAAAAAGCTTATAATCAGGGTTTCCTGCAGTTACCAGGTGTTTTGGTTTATTTGCCAGTTGGCAAAGGTTCAGAGATGGAGGTGAAAATTGACAGTGCTGGAGAACAAAATCCAACAAATGCCCCTCTTAGCAAGAAAAAGCTATTGAACTTATTTAAAGAAATGTGCAAATACTCTTGAATCTTTTTTCAGAAGCCCAGTCTACTAAAGGAGAGTAATCTAGGTATGTTTTGAAATCATCTTTGCTTCCATAAACAGAATATCCCCAAGTCGGGGGAATATCCAGGAACTTACTCCATTTCTCTGAAGTAGCACATTCATGTGCAGTATTTGTCACAATGTGATGGCACTTGACTAGTGCCGTGTCATTCTTGTCACTGGTTTTGCCTTTCTGCGACCCCGTTTTTGCTATGAGATTTAAAAGCTTTTGGTAGTTTGTCAAAATTTTCTAGTGGCATTGATTACTGCCCACCCCTCCAAGAGGAAGGATCTCACACTGTTCAGTATCACACTGGCTCAGGCTTTAAATCAGCTTTTAGCCTAACGTTAATCAAGATGGTAGTCAGGAACCAATTATTTTAGGGCCCCATGAAGGAAGGATTTACCATGCCTTATCTTTCTCAGCTGTAATTCCTGGCATTAGTTCAGCTACTGCAAGGTCTTGGAACAGTGTCATCTTCGATAGTTCTTGTTATCTCATTATTTTTTTTCTTTTGCTGTGACAAACCAATCTCTGTTCTATTTATCCTCTTCTAAAGCATATAATAAAAGAAAAAAAAATGCCATCTCCCAGGCTGGTGTAACTTTGCCAGTGCTGCTGTAGGATATAATGAAACTTTCAGCCACCACATCATTGTTAATAAAACTGAGACAGCAGTTTAAAAAGTTCTGACAATAATTTATTAATTAATGGTTGAGAACAAACGTGTCTGACAGTGGAATGATGAGATTGCCATATTCTGTACAGAGTTTTTTCTAGAAATCTTCTTTCCACTGTGTTGACAGAACTTGCAGTATAGAAGTTCAGGAGTGGGTGTCAGTTCACAGACTCTCACCCAGTTACAAGGATGGCTGCATGCCCAGATGAGATGAAGGTTCAGACTTTCTTGCTACTGTTCCTGTTTCTGTATGTTCAATCTTGCTGAAGAACTAATCAAGCTGTCTGACACCTGGCACAAGAGGGCAACACTAGGTGTTACCTTCCTGTATTAAGCTGGCTAGGAAGTTTTATTACCCAAAAGAAAAGGAAAAAAAAATCTCAAGAAGCTATTTCAAGCTAAAAGCTGGAAGGAAAGAAGCTAGTCAAGCTAAGCCTTCTCTGCCTTTTTTTTTCCTCTCCATGCTAAAGGCTGAGAAAAGCCTCCTTCAAAGAAAAGAACCTCTACAACTGGGGGAAAACAGCAGTTGTGTGGTTACTTTAAAAATGCTGTTTTCTGGCAGGTGGGCAGGTACTGACTGTAAGTGCATTTTGTGCAGAACACTTGCAGATGGGTAGATATTGACTGTGAGTGGCATTTTGTGCAGAACACTTATTTTTAAAACCTTTAAATACTTTTATGTATTTAAGAAAGAAATATAAAATCTCTTAAGTACTTTCCCCAAGTCTTAATTTCCTTATCTACTGGCAAAAAAAAAAAAAAAAAAATTAAAGTTTTCTAATCTTCACTTGAGTTGTCAAATTCCTCCCAGTCTGATACACTCATAACTTCTGATGGAAAGTCAAGATTATGCTTCGTTCGGTCTGCATGCCATTCTGAGAGCCACTTCTCTGTTTCCATTAAAATAGCCCTGGGCAACGTGAGGACACAGGCAGCCATCCCAGAAATATCATCCTCCAGTTGGGGTCCTTCCTCCCAACAGTCTCTCTCTGCATCATAAATGTGGACATAGTCCATGCGGATTCCTCTGTTGTGGGATCTGCCTCCCAAGACATAAATCCTGTTGTCTAAGACCGCAATGCCTGGCTCTCCATGTCCTGCAGGAAGTGGACATACATTTGTCCACTGATCAGTGCTTGGCGTATAGCAGGCAACCTGTAAAACAAAAAAGAAAAAAGAGAAGCCAAAACTGAACTTATATCCTAGTGATAGAGCCTGGTTGTGAGGTAAACTATTTAGGTAGAATATCATCAGTCTTTGGCAGTGTGTTGATCATGGAGAGAGCATATGAGACTATGGAGAGACTATGTAATAGAAGTACAGTGCTCAGCAGAAAATTGTGCATAGTTGCCACATAGCTTTGAAATCACAAGTTCTGACCCTGCTGCTGGAGCAACAGCTGTATGTCAGTCCAAAAATGTATACAAAAGTGAGAGATAGGGACACATGCTAATATAAGCCCAGACATAATGCACCTGTTTGTATTAGAGAAAAAATGCTGGAACCTACAAATATGACAGATCTGCTAAGCTGCCTCTGCGCCATATGTTGGAGAGTTTTAGATTACATTGGGTACCTACTTGGCTAATTGCTTTCATTTGTAGGCACCTTCTTATCATTAAGATAACTCTTCAGCTAGATTTAATCCTGCCATCTCCACTGGCTCCATTAAAGTTACTTTTTGTGTCTTCTTTTTAAGTCTCTAGCAGTTCTAGAAGCTGGAATAAGGTTCAAGAGAATTCTCTCCAGACATCCCTTACCATCAGATACTGTACATTTTAATTGTATTACACAACTGCCATCCAACATATCCTTAACAGCTCCACCCTGCAATGACACATGGGTAATTAAAAGTTCTCCACTTAGAAAAAATGCATGTGAGAAGACACCATAAAGTAAGTTTAACTGATGTGATACTTACCAGGCATGTGCATGCCAATGATGTTATCCATCAAAGATTGGTAAGAATTCCAAGTGCTAGAGCTTTAAAGCTTTGTGGGTGAGACAATGTGCTCAAGACAGACAAGAGTGAAAAATCATTGCAAGTTCTGCAGGTGAGTGGGGGAGAGCTGGCGCAGCAGCCATTGCTGAGCAGATAGTTTTATTTGCATACTTAGTAGGAGAAAAACATCACATCTAAGTGCCAGCATCCGTAAGAAACCAAGAAAAGACACAGGCGTGGCATGGTCTCACCTGGTGAACGTCCCTTCTATAACCAGAATCATTGTTGCTTCCCCCAATGACATAGAGCTTTCCCAGCAGTGCAGCCATCCCATGCCACGCCCGTCTCACTGGGCCATCTGCTAGAACATCCCAGCAGTCACTCCTGGGGTCATAACACTGCAGCTCCTTCAAATAATCTTCTCCTCTCCTCCCACAAGTGATGTACATCTTCCCATCCAGCGCTGCTCCCGCATGGGCGTACACCTGCATCACCACACGAATGGGGAAGCAAGAGACTGTCTGGATTTATGTATTTCGCACAGTTTTAAATTAGGGAATAGACATGAAGGGAGTGACATTCTTCATGAGTTATGCAGAGATCAAAATCTGAAAGGATTTTCTTATGGACAGTTCTTTTTAAGACATTATAATTGTGAATTTCTGAATGAAGTACACTAGAATTTCTACAACTTCCAGAACTGCAGTGTTCTCTGTCTTTATTGTTCCTTGATTAGAAGATCATTCATACTATTCTACTTGGAAGCCTTTTTATTGCTGATTCTTCTTCTACAAGCAGTGTTATCAGAAATGCAAGTTATTCTACTTTGTAGCACTCAATTCAGGCTTTTTATATTTTCAGCAATGACACCCATTTATTATTTGTTTTATTAATAGTTTTAAGGATTAACACAATAAAGGTGCAAGCAAAACCAACAAGAAACAGAAAAAATAAGCATTTAACTGGAAAATGTAATTTATATATGCTATTATTTTATTTCCTTGTTATTCATTTATTCTATATACAGAGTTTACTGTTTTCCATCTGAATATCAGCAAATTTAAAGTTACACCTGAGAAAAACATCTAACAAGATTAAATCAGGGAACTGGGGAGCTGTATTAGTGTATGTGGCTAATGCACTCCTTACCTCCTTCTTCAGAGGTGTCACATATTCCCAAGTGTTCGTTTTAGGGTCATACCTCTCCACTTCCCTCAGGTCTTCATGGTAATCTCGGCCTGCGACAGCATAAATATAGTTGTCGACGACACAAACACTGAGGTCAGCGTGTTCCTGCTGCAGGGACTGGATCTGGAACCATCTGTTGTGTCGTGGGTCATACCTTGTAAAAGAATGGGATCAAAGAAAGTTATTCCTACAGCCACAGAATCACTGCGGGAATACCAGACAGCTCCACGGATGTGGGTTACTGCACTGTCTTTAGCTGAAATTGAGCTCATCTGTAAGTGATGTGAAATTTGGCCTTGTCAGCATTTTAATATTAGCAAAGTCATTTTATTCTATTTATAGATGTATTTTAGCTGACATAATTATGCTATAAAAGCTTAGGTTTTCCATTATCTTGCATTCTGCTGTCAGGTTATATATCACAATCTCTGTTTGCACAAAACCATTCTACGAGCTAACACAGTCTAAAAATAGCACAAAGACTGAAGCTGGATCTTCAAGAATACAAGAATGACATAACTACGTGGTTGGTTCTTTGATTCTTTTCCCCAAATATCTGCTGCTCAAAGTGAATCTCATTATTCACTTTCACATCAAACTGTCTCTCTCATCTGGAAATTTTAGGTACAGAGAAAACAGGTTGAGAATTGAAACTATGCATGCCATAAAATAAGAGCAACTCAGTTAAGACTTGTAAAAATGAGCATAATATAAAGATAAAAGGGTTTATATCTGTTTTTGCGATGTAATGGGCATGAAGGTCTCAACGTGATCCTTCCTCCTGCTCTTTTCCCTGTAACACAGTAATATAAAAGAACTCTGGTATGCTGCTATTGTGCACACAGATTTTTGAAAATCTCTTGGTAATAGCATTTTATTTAAAATCCTTTTGTATTGGGACAAAAACTGCACATAGAAGACTTCCAGAAAATGCTAGTTAGAGAACATCTATGCAACCTAGAGTTCAGACTCATTACTGCTTCCCACACCTTTAATACCTCCCTCCTCCAACAAGGCAGAAAGTAGCATGAGTAATACTCTTGGATGAGTAGCTGTTTCTACACTGTCAGGCTTGGCTTTGTCTCGTAAGCCCTGCTGGGAGCTTCCTGTTACGATGAAGCTAATTTCTTGTGTTGTCTTTCAGTGAGGCTCCTGATCAGTTGCTAGTCTTTTGGCTGCAAGTGTACTGACTGTCTGCTGGCTTACTGACTCAGAAATGGGCAACAGGGTTGCAGTAAAATTAATAGCAGGATTATCCTTATCTTACCTCCAACACCTTGACTCTGCTCGAAAACCACTTACATTGTTGTCTCCACCAATTAAATACACAAAATTATTGAGAACAGCAATCCCTTGGTTGGACATTCTAGGGGCTAGTGCAGCTGTGAAGTGCCTCCACTCCCCCAACAAGGGGTTCAGATACTTGGCTTGATCACTGAGGACAATAGATGGAGTAGAATGCATCCCTCCAAATCCCACTACACACTGGAACTCTGATCTCAGCTGTGTCTGGGAGCTCTGAAGCATTGGCTGAAGACATTCATTCTTGTGGTACATTAATGCATCTGCAACTTTATCTTTTAAAGGACATGGACTTAATTTGTCATAAAGCCTTTGCAGGATCTGGGGTTCCATCAGTGGAAAACGAACTGTCTCAAGTAGCTTAAGGGGCTCCATCAGGGAGACCTGATCTGTCTCCAGTTCCTCTGGAGAATAATGATAAAAAAGTGCTCCATCATAAACTTCAAACTCATAGTTAACCTCCAAACGATTGCTGCTGAGAAGGGAGTAGACCTTCTGCAGGGGTAGCTGTCGGTACACTTGTGTCCTTGAGAAAGCTGTAAAGTTCTTCAAAATGTAGGAGTCCAGCTGTTCACTCAAATGCCTCAAGTCATAGTGGTCAGCTAGTCTGTACACGTCAAGGATGTTCTCTTCGTCTAACCAGATCATGAGGAAATCACAACAGAACTTAATGACTTCTTGAATCTGCAAAACAGAGATATTTTTCATTTCAGACAACACCTGCCCCACATTTGAGAGACAGGGTGTTACAAAATATGCCCAGTTAAATTTTCTTTTTTAACTTCAGTCAGTCTTTACAATCACA
>VYZT01027169.1:0-18132 GCA_013400735.1 Pomatostomus ruficeps
TCTACTAAAACCACAACACCAGGACAGCGTAGCAGAGCAGTGAGCAGTTCTGGACATCTCTTGTGGGTTTTGTGTCTTTTTAGAGTTTCTTGGGTGGAGTTGGTAGCAGTGGACATCCGGTCCTTGTCCAAATCTCTGCAGACCTTGACGGGTCCTGTCTTTGATTCTTTGAGGTGCACCTTCTCTGTGCCACTCTGCTTGTTCCAAAGCAGTGCGGTGACATTACAGAATGGTTGGTTGTGGTGGGATGATGGTTTGGAGGTGGCTTTCATGTCTTGGCATTACTGGGGGGTCTGGAAGGGAGATTGTAGTGGTGGAAGAGGAGGAAGTGTGCAGGGCAGGCATCATGCTATCTGGGCAAATGGGTGCCCCAAGGGTCTGGCAGCCTGTGGGCTGCAGGACCACAGTGGGTCCCTGAGAGTGGTCTGCTGTCCATAGCCTTTGACCCAGGCAGGAGGCATTGGCAAGACAGGCTGCAGGAGAGAGACTCCTCCCTGCCTGCCTGTAGGGACCATGTCTCTGCCTGTCAGGTATAAACATGAAGTACAATGACCACAGCTTTGCTTTTTCATTCTCTTTTACAAAAAGTCTTTATTTCTAACAAAAGAATAAATAAATAAATAAATAAATAAATGGCTAAATAAATAAACAGTTAAGTTAGTTAATTAATTAAATAAGTAAGTAAACAGAGTTCTGTGATAAATAGTGATTGGCATGAGAGTCTCACAGTATTTTCCCAGAGTCCATGATCCCTTTTCCATTCATCAGGTGAGGTTGTAGTCTGGATGAATGCAATAGTTTCATGGGTAGTAAGTACCATTCCGCTCCCCCAATGCCCTGCAGCTGTCCATGAGTGTGGAGTGCAGAAATTTCCTCTTCCTTCCTCTCCAGTGGCTATGGTTTGGGTGTGTGGCCTGTGCCACAGGCTGACCCCTGTGTCACCACGGTCATACCCATTTCCCCATCAGCTCATCAGTCTGGCTGGAAGAGGTGTGACTGGTACTGAGTGATCCCAGCCTCAGCTGGTGCTGTCACCACTCAATCTGTGGCCACTGGTGCTGGCTGGGGATGGACGTTTGCTATCCGTGGGTTTAGTGGGGTCCAGAGCAGCTTGGTGCTTCATTCGACGTATAAGCCTGTCCACGTGTTGGAAGCAGACAAGAGCTTCGAGGCGGACGTGGTCCCAGGCGCAGGCGCTGTGGTTGTGGGCTTGGAGGAAGCGGTGGATGTCCCTGAAGTACTTGTTGATGGTGAGCAGCGGGTTGCGTGGTCCTTTGAAGAACGTGGCGTTGTCGGGGAGGCATTGCTCGAGGCGGTGGATGTAGTGCTGGAGTTTGCTGAGGAGGTCGTTGCGAGCCTGGGTGTGCCAGTGCTGGCGGGTGCCGTTGTTGCTGAGGGCGTGGAAGAGGTGCTGGAGGATGCGCAGGGCGGTGGCGGCGGCTTGGTGCGGGTGGAGGTTGCTGTGGAGGAGGGTGTCGGGGAAGAAGGGTGGCTCTTGGAAGTCGCAGGGCTGTATGGTGCCGGGAGCCACGTCCTGGAGCAGCTGGAGTGCATCCCCAGCATCGTGGTTCTGCAGGTGGTGGCACGGGAGGCCAGTGGCAAGAGCCGTGAGGAGGAACAGCAGTACCAGGGTGCTGTGCTGCAGGCAGGGCTGTGGGCATCCATGTACAGCCATGGTGAAGCTGTGGGTGCTCCGCAGGAATCTGGTCTGGCTTGGTAGTGGTAGTGGCTTTGCTTGGGATGCTGCTCGTGGGCAGCTTTTTGTGGTGCCCAAGGCTTTCCTTTCATCATCATCTTTAGACACAACTTCCCTTCAGTTTTCACTTTTGTTTTTTCGTTTGCGCTCTCCTAAGGGCTTTGGTGCTTGTCACTGTGACCAGCAGGTGGCTCTGCTATGAGTATGGGAGAGGACTTTCTCAGGGCTGCTGCCAGGGAGAAGCATGGCTACTGTGCTATTACAGGATACAAAAGTGTGGCAGAACAAGTTTTCCAGGTGGCTGTGCTGAGGATGTGTTTTAGGGCTGTCTTTTCATCTGTTTTGCGTATTGCCTTTTTTTAGTTTTATTTTAAAACTTCTCTACCTACCAGCATCTATTTTTTTCTTATTTCATGCTGTAATATTATTTTGCTTATTTTGTATGTTAATGTTTTCCTATGTTTCTTATTGACAAATATTTTTAGTCTCTCAGTCTTTTTTAATTCTACTTATATGTATATATGTATTTTTTAATACTTTTTATTTTTTCTGTGGCACCTGCACCTTTGCTAGTGCAAGAACTTTTCCTCTCTCTGCAAATATCCTGCACAATATTTTTGGAGCCATCTCTCATACCCCTGCATCCGGAGTTAATTGCCCTCTCTATGTTGGTAGTTAGAAATAAAAGTACAGATGCCACAAAGGATTTTTGATCAGCTGTTCATGTAATGTTTGTGCATTCTAGATTTTGGGGATTTTTTTAATTGTGTTGTGAATTTTTTGTGAAGGTGTGGCTGTATTAGATGCTCCAGGGGCAGGAGCAGGTGGGAATATTTCTATTTCATGTGCCAGTCCACTTATATATGGAAAGTGAAAGTGGCAAAGTTCCAAGTGAAAGTTGTCACTGCTTCCTGTGTAACTTCTAGCATCAAGAGATCCTGGTGGCTCCTGATAATGCAAGAATGAGATTTTCTCCTGACGTTCTTTTTAAAATTTAACTCTGATGCCTTAAGTTTTAGCTTTTATATTTTCCAGATCCTGTACTGCCTTAGTGTATAACTCTGAACTCCATCTAAAGTGTTAGTAAGCTCTCTTCACATTTTGGTCAGACAAAACAATCCTTCCAGGTTTGAGAACCAAGGACACGACCTGCTTCAGACCCCAAAAATTATTAAAAAAATGAATCGAGCAGGGTGGAGCAAACCGGGAGAATATTACTTCATTACCTGAAGCTATAATTGGATAATTAATCTCTGATATGCAAACAGACCAAACTTATATCTGTCTGAGAAACTCACGACCATTGTCCATCTTGGGTGTAGCCTCTCCTGGAGAAGGCTTTGACTGCCCAAAGTGTATCTGTCGATGGCCTTTAATAAATACCTACTATATTCTCTAACTCTGTCTAGCTGCTGTTCTAGGTAGCCACTTCAAGACATCAACTCAATTAACAAACGTGCATATTGTTGTTGAGTCTCACTGTGGGTTTTCTGTTGTTCAGGTTCTTTTGGTGTATGTTACATTGGAATATGCTGTCTTCTCTGTTCATCTATTGCAAAGATCTTACAGATGCCTCTGCTGGTGTGTGTGGTACCCAGCAAGCTGCTTGGTGGAACTTAAATCCATTATGTTTCATCACTTACCCTTTTTTCATCCTTTTCTGCCTCACTTTTTGAGCCTATTTCTGATATTTCACTTTTGACTTTAGGCCGGTTCTCCTTTTGTAGGTCAGGAGATGTCTGTGATGTTTGAAAAGCAGAGTGTCTTCTCTGATATTTTCCTCTGAGCAGGCGTGAACTGCAGACATACCTGCCTTGCGGTCATATTTTCTAATGAGTTTTTAATCTGAATGTGTATATGCACATGTAGGACATGGATATTCAGCACTGATGTGGTTTTCCCCTGCCTGAAGTACAGTGGGAATAATTGCAACCTTTCACCCTCTTCTCACATGAATTTGATTATATTTTGTCCAGTTTGTATAGGGAGAAAATGTTAGTGTGTCAGTTCATATCTGCTGAACTGTGTTCACATCTCTTCTCTAAATCTTCTTTTTGTGGCATTTTTATCAGAAGGTTAAGAGAGTACTGCTTTTGAATAATCTGCTAAGACTTTTAATGTGAATTTCGTTGTGTTTTGCCAAGTGATTCATGCTGGAGTTCCAAAGGGGGAATTACCGGGGAAGGAAAGGTTGATGACGTAACAGCACCATTACAAGTTACAGAAAGCACCTGCAATACTAAAACTTTGCCACATTATTTCATGTTCACTGATGGAGGATTGGATGTAGGAGACAGGAAAGTGATGCAGGGAAGAGGAACAAGGTGGAGGGTACCGTCAATTCTGAGAAAACATTTGAGGTGCTGTGGCATTTGCAGAGAGGGGTATGACAAAGGAGGAGACTTTTCCAGTGTTTGAGAATGTGTGGAAATGGATATATTACTACTTAAAGCATTATCTCTTTCTGGATTGGAGGTGGTGAGCAGTAGAACCTGAAAATTAGGAGGGAAAAAATAGAGTACCAGACCCACAGGTGGAGTTCACACAGAGAGAGAAGAGCAAACTTCATGCCTTTTCTCCCAAACTGAAGTTTGGTTTTGCCAGCATGTCCTGTCATTTCAGAGTGCAAGCTTTCTAGTAGTGCTTACCTTCTTGTAGAGGGCCTAGAAGAATGATCTGAGGCAGTGGTTTCCACCTTTTTTATGCACCCTACCAGCAAAAAATTTGTGAGCACTCACCTTCAATGTATTTTTATTTCTGGATTACGTACATATACCCCTGTACTAACATATATGGTATAAAACATAAACAAAAATAAAAATGAATAAAGGAGAAAAAAGTTGAACAAACATTTTTTTAAAATTCTCTAAGTTGTATTAATCAAAGGTGCCAAATCCGTTTTCTTCCTGCACCCCAATGGGTTGTGATGCATGCCCCACTTTGGAGACTACTGACCTGAGGTCTCCTGTAAAATAGCTTAAATAAATTTTCTAGTCATCCAATAGTAACTATTTTTCTCTCTCTTTTAATGTTTTTGCTGTTTTCCTAGCTGACTTTTCCACTTTTAGAAAACAGGGCTTGGTACAAGGGCAAAAGCCTTAGACTTACATCCATGTTGTGATTACAGTACTGGGCTGACACCAGGTCTTTGACCCACAATGGTCAGTTCTCTTTCAGACAGTCTCACTGGAAAATGACAGCTCAGCACTGGGAGCTATGGGAGAAATCACTTAGTCATTGCTTTAACTTACCGTTAAGAGATGAAATATTTCTATATAATATGAAAAGCGTCTGTAAAGTATGTTTATTTTTAGTTTGAGGATCCAGGTAAATTTTCAGCTCTGCTACATAATGTAAGGTCAGCTTCCACCCAAACCTCCTTTAGTTTTTTCTATTAAAATTTTCTTCTGTGTCTAGTATGCAGTTCATAAGATCTGTCCAGCCGTGTTACAGTTTTAACTATTTATAAATGATGTTTCTCTTTCCAAGGATTACTATGGAATTACATTCCCTGCTCCTGCAACCTTGACAGGCAGAGATGGGAGCCTTGCTAACAACCCGTACTCAGGTGAGTGCTAAAGATGAGGATGGGAAGTGAGATGTGCTGGTTCTCAGTGCAGGTCATCCTGGGTCATCCTGCGGTTGCTCAAAGAAGAGTTGCTTTTCCCTTCTGTGATCAAAGAAGCCCTTCCTTACTCCTGCTCTTGCTCTTTGGCTGTCATTGTGCAAAGATGATATTAATGCCATCTATGATTTCAGCCAGTGGTTTTCATCCACTGCCATCTGATTACAGCTTAAAACTATAGCCATAGGCATTGTAGTTCCTATAATGATGGTATTAATTGCTGTCATACTTCCCGGTAACCAGCAAAATGGAATACTGGTTGGGAGTGAGGTAGAAGGGATTAATGTATGTCACCTGCTTGGTAAACATGTGAACATGCTGCTCTATAGGCCGCCAGAAAATACAAGTGTTTGTGAATTTTCTGCTTCATGGTCACTTTACTTGGGAGGCTGTTTTTGGGTTAATAACTGAATTTCCCTTCCTACTTCTTCAATAAGGTGGCCCACGATGCAAGCCTTACTTTCCTGGCCTTCAGCTACTGTCTTCAGAACTTTGGTGGTGTGAGGAACTGGACATCTTAACTAGTCATGCTTGACAAATAAACAGACATTGGCAAAAATACGCTCATCACTGCCTGTAAATCCTAACCTGCTTTCAGCCCATGAAGCTTAGCTAAACAGGTTAACCTCCAGGAGAGTGACACTTTAACCCAACAACCATTGGCTCTCAGGCTATTTACCATGCTTCTGCTTTTAGCATGTTTTATTGTTTATCTGATAGTAATGAGTCTACTCAGACCGTGTGAGATGGGTGAGTATTGGCCATCTCTCTTTATCAATTGATTAGCCATGACACAGAGTTCTGTGCCACAAACAGGCAATATCCCTGTGACTGTCAGGCACAGAGACCGGGTGAGGGCTTCCCATGAACAACTGCAGGCTTTCAGGTGTAGGATATGTCCTATTCTGTAGTTGTCTGCTTGTATTCAGAGGATTTAAACCCATTGAATTCTCTGCCTTTGCAGTATCTCTGATAGCTTTTCTGATAAGTTCTTTCTTTCACAGGTGACGTAACAAAATTTGGCCGTGGAGATTCTGCCTCTCCTGCTCCTGCAACCACGCTGGCCCAGCCGCAGCAGAACCAGACACAGACTCACCACACGACTCAGCAGCCCTTCCTCAACCCGACCCTGCCCCCGGGCTACAGCTACACTGGGCTCCCTTACTATGCTGGAATGCCTGGTGTTCCCAGTGCATTCCAGTATGGGCCAACCATGTTTGTAAGTGTGGCAGCCTAAACTGTAACCCTCCCTGCAGGCCTCTCTGGTTTTGCTTTCTCCAGCCTAAGCACTCTACTTCTTGGAATTATAGAAAGGTTTGGGTTAGAAGGTATCATCAAAGACCATCTTGTTCCAATCTTCCTGCCATGGGCAGGGACACTCTTCACTAGACCAGGTTGCACAAAGCCCCATCCAGCCTGGCCTTGAACACTTCCAGGGATGGACAATCCACATCTTCTCTGGACAACCTGTGCCAACGCCACATTACCCTCATGGTGATGAATGTTTTCCTTATAACTAATCTAAATCTTTCCGTTTAAAACAGCTGCCCTTTGTTCTGTCACTACAGGGCCTGGTGAAATGTTTTTCCCATCTTTCCTATAAGCCTCCTTTAAGTGTAGAAAGGTCACAGTAAGGTCTCCCTAAAGCCTTCTTTTCTCCAGGATGAACAGCCCCAACTTGCAGCCTGTCCTTATAGGAGAAATGTGCTCATCCCTGTGATCATCTTTGTGACCTCCTCTGGATCTGCTGTCACAGGTCCACAGCTTCCTCATATTGAGGACCCCAGAGCTGGAGTCAGTATTCAGGTGGATTCTCATTAGAATGGAGTAGAGTCAGCTTCCCCAGTCTGCAGGAGATCTCCAAAAACATGCAACATGAGAAAATTAGCTGCAGTCCCACCCAGAAGAAAACAAAAAATTTAAAAGGCCAGAACTCATGGACCCCTGTGCAAGTTTCTGTAAATAGCTGACAGCTGCAGCCTGTGGGCTTGATGTTCCTGAAAGGCCTTACTAGTCTCTGGAGAGTCAAGGGGAGATCCAAAGCTGAGTCAGTGAGCTCAGAGAGCCTTGATGGAGGAGGCCCATCAAGGGTCCCATTAAGTCAAGAGAGCAGGGCTGGAAGTCTCAGGAGGAAAAAGGTAATTTGGGAAGAGGTGCTGCTCCAGGCAGAAGGGTAGATGAGGCTACTTAGGGCCCTGTAGAATAGTATTTTATGAATAGCTTCAGGCAGGAATTGATGTTTACTTTGATTCTGTGGTGGTTCTTAGGTTTGTGGGTGAAAATTTGCTGTTTACGTTCAGCATGTGAGGGAAATACACAGCCTGTTCTGAAGGAGGGCTGCACTGCAATCACAGGGACAGCTCTAGGTGAAATCCTGGGGCACGGATTCACTACAGCAAGTTACTGCTGTAAGCAGTCCCAATCCTCCCAGCTCCAGACTGAATTCCCGACATGAGGTGAAAGGTGACTTCCTCACTAGGTGGCAGAGGAAGCTTGTGTTCCTCACCTAATGCACCTTTTGTTCCCGTCCTTTGTCCAGGTACCTCCAGCGTCTGCTAAACAGCACGGAGTCAACCTGAACACGGCGTCGACTCCCTTCCAGCAGGCAAGTGGCTACGGGCAGCATGGCTACGGCACAGGTAAGCCCTGAGCCCCTGTTTCCCAGGGAGCGTCCGCGGCATCGCTCACGCACCGTAACGCCCTGTCTTGTGCACACCGCAGGCTACGATGACTTAACACAGGGAACGGCAGCTGGAGATTACAGCAAAGGAGGCTACAGTGGGTCATCTCAAGCACAAAACAAATCTGCTGGCACTGGACCTGGGAAAGGTAACAGTTCGAGACTGGAGGTTACTCTGGAGTGGGATTTAGTAGGGCAAACTCCCAGTGCTATGCAGTCAACACAGCAGCCAGCTCTGAACAGGGTTGTGATCCAAGCTGTTTCTCCATCTCCCATATGCAAAATGCTTTTCTAATGGCCCAGTTGTTCCTTTTGAAGCTCATGGCTGAACTTTGCATAAGGATTTGTGTGGCTGATGCACAGCTTGGTCCAATTACACATGGGAGAAATGATAAGCTGTTTCCTAACCAAAGCTTTATTTGCTGAAAAATACAGTGATCCTTCAACAGTGCTGTGTTTCTGAAACTTGAGCAGTTCAATGCTGTTACTGAAATGATCCTCTCGCCAAATCATGGCTAGATTTTAAGTTTCTTGGTAGGCACCTGAGACGTCCATGTGTTACAGAGGAACAGGGCACTTCACACATCTCTGGGCTGTCCACCTGCTGCCTATACACACTCACAGTGTTGTGTCATGCCTGGAAATGTTTCCTTTGTGACCATAAAAGCTGAAGAATTTGTACAGCTCATACAAAAGCTTTATTCGACACATGCTGGTTAGATCTGAGAAGTGTATACTGGGCTGCTTAGCACTAACTGGTTCATCCTTGTGCTCAAGCAAATACCAAGCATTTGCTGTGCATTTGAAATACCAGGTCATCACACTCTGCTTGATGGAGAAGCAATCCAGAAAGAAGCAGTGTCCAAGGAGAGTTAAAAGCTTAGAGCAGTGCACACCCTCTGAGTCCATTCCTCTGATTCACTGAACAAAGCGACCATTGGCTTTATTCTGATCCAAGTGAAATGATCAGAGCCACTCTTTATAAAACTGTGAATAAGTGTCTGGTTTGATAGCCACCTTGATGGTGAGTGTTTCTGAGCCTGTTGTGGCACCAGCCAGTCCAGGTGGAAACCAGTCTGAGCCAGCAATGCTGATTCTGTCAGGGCAGAGGAGCACTGCAGACCTCACTCTTCTGCAGGATGTGGAGGGACAGGGGCCTAGATGTGTAGCAAATGCTGAGTCTCATCACTCAGGGCACTACTGGAAAGCTCTTGAACACTACAATAGAGCCAAATGCCCCTCTGATCCTAGGGGAAAGCTGCCTATTTGTGAGCTTCAGCGGGTGTTCAGTGCAGCCAACTGCTGCCTGGTGAAGTGCATTGGAATCTGTGTTAATGGCTGGGTTGTGGACCTGGGTGATTTATCCCAGTGGTCTTTTGCAGTGGGAACAAGAAACTGAGCTCTTTCTTCTTTTCTCCTGTGGGGTGCTGTGGGTCTGAGATCATGAAGAACCAGCAGGGCAGTGCATCCCCTGAGGCTGCTAGAGGTGCCAGGAGCAAAGCTTGGTATTCTGCTGGCTGGTGGGGTGACATTCTCACTGTTGGTGGCATTTCTGTTTTCCAGGTGTTTCTGTGACCTCAAGTAACACGGGTGTGCCTGATATCAGCGGCTCAGTCTATAACAAGACTCAGGTGAGGAGTGCTGGACCCTCCTCCCTCAGGGCCCAAGGGTGATGACTCCTATTCCCAGGCTGGCCAGTCTCAGGGTCAGCAGGCGATGGCATCTCTAACACTGGCTCCGTTTGCTGCTGGAGTGAAGTCTCATCCTCTGTCCCACTGTTTCTGCTGTGTCAGCTCCTGATAGCAGCTGCTGGCAGAGGCTCAGTGCTCCCTGTGCTGCACACTGCCCACACTAACCCATGCCAGCAGTGTCCTGAGTGCAAATGAAGTTATGGTGTTAGCATTTTTGGATAAAATAGCCCCTAAAGCAGGTGAATTGAGAGGCTGTTTGCTTTCTAGCAGAGGGACCGCTCAGTAGTGCCCACCTCTTAACACCCAAGGGTCCCTGTCCCACGCTCTCCTGTGGCCATTGCTCAGTGTGCAGCTTCCCAGGCAGAGCAGAAAATGCTTTGACAAGCTGTGGTGTGCATTGGGCTTATGTCCAGCTCCTGTTTGCTCCTCTCTTCGCCCTCAGTGGGAGAAGGCGGTGTCTGGCTGTGATCCATGCTTACAGGTAGGAAGCCAGCTGTCAGCTCTGTGCTTAGGAGTCAAGCTTTGACCAGCAAGAGGAAAATATTGCTGCAAGTTCCTGTGTTTTTGTTGGGCTGCTCTGGATAGGTTGAGTAATTCTAGGCTGAGCCCACTTGGTGTAGGAAGGATTGATTAGGCAGCTGCTACCATCCCTTGTCCCACTGAATGAAAAGAGGTCAGGGAAAAAAAACCCACAATGTCCGTGAAAATAAAAATGTCAAGAGCCATTAGTGCAGAAAGATGGGTGAAAACAAGAGCTGAAACTCATCCTCTGGTGTGCTTGCAGGTGTTCAGTGTGACTTGCCTTCCTCGTGGGGTAGGTGGAAGGTTCGGATGATGTGTGTTTGGGCAGCTCTTGTTCTGGTCTGGCTGGGCCTACTCACACCACTCTGACACTGTGCCCATTGCCCCCTGTGCAGACGTTTGACAAGCAGGGATTCCATGCTGGCACTCCGCCTCCCTTCAGCCTGCCTTCTGCTCTCGGATCGACCGGGCCCCTGAACCCTGGTGCTGCCCCAGGTTATGCTCCAGCCCCATTTCTCCACATCCTCCCTGCACATCAGCAGCCTCATTCCCAGATGCTGCATCACCACCTTCAGCAGGATGGGCAGGTGAGTCAGCCGCTTCTGCCTCTACCCCATCACCAAGAGCACATGGCTCCCCCATCCCAGCAGGGTCTTGGGGTGTTTGTTTCCTGCTGTTGTCTGCTTTGCTAACTGGGAAAGGGCCTTGGCAGCAGTTGCTGTTGGCCAGCTGAGGAAGGGAACCTCTTGAAGGTGTGCAAGGGGAAATTCCCTGGGGAGAAAACAGCCCTGTGCAGGGATCACCCGCTGCAAGGCAGCTCAGCAGAAAAGGCCCTGGGGGGCCTGGTGAGCACAAGTTGACCATGAGCCATCAATGTGCCCTTGCAGCAAAAAAGGACAGCGGGATCCTGAGCTGCACCAGGCACAGCATTGCCAGCAGGTCAAGGGAACTGATCCCTGCCCTCTGCTCAGCCCTGGTGAGGCCACAGCTGCAGCATCGTGTCCAGTTCGTGGCTCCCCAGTGTGGAAGAGATGTGGATGTATTGGAGAGTGCCCAGTAAAGGACTGATGAAGGGGCTGGATCATGTCTCCTGTGAGGAAAGGCTGGGGCAGCTGGGACAGTTCAGCCTGGAGAGCACTGAGAGAGGATCTCATCAATGTACAGAAAGGCAAGATGCAAAGAGGACAGAGCCAGGCTCTTTCCCATGGTGTCCAGTGACAGGAACAGGGACGGTGGGCACAAACTGGAACACAAGAGGCTCCCTCTGCATGTCAGAGAAAATGCTGTTGCTGGAATGGTGACCAAGCACTGCCCAGAAAGCTGGTGGAGTCTCCATCCTTGAAGTTGTCTGGAGATGGTGCCGGGCAGCTGGCTCTAGGTGATCCTGCTTGAGCAAAAGGTTTGGACAAGATACCTCAAGAGATCCGTGCCAGCTTCAGCCAGGCTGTGATTGTGTGAAGAGCCTGCCCTGGATTGGGGAGGGATGGTTTGTGGGGTGTGAAGCCGAGGCAGGTGCTGCTGTTCTGTGTCTGTGGCAGGGGGGCAGGATGTCAACATTTGTGCTGTGACTGGGAAAAAATCAAGCACCCCCTTGCAGGTTGCACATCAGCTCTGATTTGGTTTCACTTGCACGTGTTTACTTTCCTAACACTAAATATTCCCTGAAAAAAAAACAATGTTCAGCCTTAGAGTCCAGTAATAGGACATGATTTTGTACGTCAAATATGAGACGTCCTTGTCTGGATCACCACCTCCTCAGCTCACCTTGGGACAACTCCTTTGGTGTGCCTGGCCCTGCTCCTCACTTCCCTTGTGTGTGAGCCTGTTGTGGGTGGGAGGCAGTGGGATGGTGCCTGAGCTCTTGCTTAGTGTTTCCACAGTTGCTTGGCCTGGACTGTGGGATGTAGAGATGGTGCAGGGCAGAAACAGATCTGTTCAGCGGAGGAGCATGCTGGGTGTCAGGGCTGTCCCTGGCAATGCTGGGGTGGGCTTGTCTTCCTGGGAATGCTGATGCTACAGCAGCTGATGTCCCTGTCTCCTTTGTTTCCCATTACTAGGGTGGATCTGGCCAACGCAACCAACCCAGCACCATGCAGCAAAAGTCTCAGGCTACCAAAACCACCTATGGCACTTCTCCATACTGGACAAACTAAATCTGAAACTGGGGAGGGGGGAGAGAATGAAAGGAGAGGAAGAAGATTAAAAAAAAAAAAAAGAAAACAAAAGAAAAGAAAAGAGAAAAAAGAAAATAAAAGCCGAAGCCCATTCCTGGAATTATTAGGAAAAGTAACTGCTCAGCCAGCTGTCTGTGCGGGGAGAACTGCAGCCAGCCAGCCATCCTCTGTGTGACTCGCCTGCTTCCTCTTTGAGTTGCTGTTATATGTAATATATTTATGTATGTATTTGTAAATGTAATAGAGCCTAAATGTGGTTTTCTGCATCTTGCAGCCTGTTTTATTTTTTTTGTAGGAAAACCAGTTATTCATTTTCCATCTGCACCAGGGCATCCTTCTTTGTTTGTTTTTTATTTTAAGTTCTATGGGTTTTTTAACTCTGTCAGACAAAGACAAACTGCACCTTTTCCTTGGAGCTGGAGCCCGTTTATTTGATGCAGTTCTAAATTCAGACAAATAAGGAGACCTGCCCTCCAAAAATCTCAAATCAACATGTGTCCTGTTGGTTTGATTTTACCCCCTGGCCCCCAATATAGCTGTTAATTTAGAGGGGGAAAATAAAGAAAAAAATGTTTTGTGGGCCTTCCCCTTTCTTTCATTTCCTCCTTCCCTCCCTCCCTCCCTCCCTCTTGCTGTGGAAGACACGCTCTTGTGGGCAGTTTCATCACTGTGGCCTTGAGCTGCAGTCTCAACTTCTAATTTTTCAATTTTTTTAATAATAATAAAGAAAAGAGGGTTTTATTTTTTGTTTGTGGGGGTTTTTTTTGTTGGTGGTGGTGTTTTTCTCTAGCAAGAGGCTTTGGATGGCTCAGTGTATCCTGAAACCTCCTTTGCATCATTAGAGGCAAAAACTATGTAGCAGTTTCTTAAATAAAAGTATAAGCTGTGTCTTGTACCCCTTTTGGCCCTGAGCCACCTTTCCAGGAAAGCCAGAGCTACTGGATGGAAACTTCATCTGTCCCTCCCCACTTTTTTTAAAACAAAGACCTTGGAGGCAACTCCTGGTCCTTCTTGTCCTGCACCAGTGCGGTGAATGTTCTAGGAGTTTTATTTCTTTATAGCCCTTCCTCCACCTAATAAAGATCTGAGCATATCACTGGTGTTTGTCTGCATTTTCAAAGGCTCCAGGAGCAGTTTTACTTTCATAACCTGTCCCTTTCCACCTGCTCCTGCAACAGCAGCCGAGCTGGGAGGGTAAGAGCAGCAGGTGACTCTGACAAGGGTGAGTTCACCTGTGTGCTGAGAGCCCTCAGGCACCCACAGCAGGGATGGGAACCAGGCAGCACCCTCACTCCTGCCATGGGCAGCCTCGGCTCTGACTTTGGTGTCTCTGAGTCCCTGCAAGCAGCTGGGATGGGTAAGAATGGGACACAGCTGCAGCTCTGCCCTCCCTCACTTCGCCCACAAGGTCCGTGGGCTCTACTGGGAGGAAGGGCAGGGATGTGAGGGCTCTTGAGGGAAGTCTCCTGCCCCAGGCTTATTCTGATCATCCTGTCCCCGTGCAGCAGAGGTGGGTAAATGTGAAGCACGCAATAGGCAAGGGGCTTTTTTTCTTTCTGTGTTAGCTGCTCTTGGGCCCTATGAGACCCAATTGTCAGCCAGTCCTCCCCCAGCCTCTGAGCAGGACAAGAACTACACTGGCATTCCTCTGCCCTGGCTCAGGTTTTGATACTGGTTAAACTCCAACAGCTGCTCTAAGCCCTTGGCAGCTGCTACCCCACTGCTGCCAAATGTTTCTGTAGGCTGTGGCCGGTACAAGGCTGCACGGCAGCCAGCAGCTGAGCCCTCACAGCAGCAGCACCTCATTTATCCCCTTCAAAACACAAACTTCCTGGAGCTGCCTTCACACTCTTGAGGTCGTATTCATAGACACCCAGTGCTGCCCTGCAGGCGTAGCTCCGTACTTGTGTTTGTGTCTCCAAAAGCAGCTGGAACTGGGGAAAGGCAACAGGTGAGAGCTGGTGCCAGCCACCAGCAGCCCCTGAGCCTCGGGTCCCATACGTTCCCAGGTGCTCTGGGGCCCTGCCCACAGGCAGTGTTGCCTCTAGCCACGGGCAGGCTCCTCGCCTCTCTTCACGAGACTCAACAAAATGTTTCTCCCTTTGCCTACACTGTCACTTCAGCAGGACTTGCCTGTGGCAATTTCCTCTCTAAGGCCTGTTCCACTGATGGCAGAGCCGAGGTTGCTCAGCTGCACTTGGCCATCAAGGAGAGGAGGGGGAAACCCCCCTTTGGGCTTACCCAGTGCAGGCTGGGATGGAGCGTTTGCCCTGCCTTTGGTCCCACACTGCTGCTGGAGGAAGCAGCCCCTGGCAGTTCTGGGCAGTCCAGTGCTGCAGGGTCAGGCAGAAGATCCAGGAGGACCGGATCCCAGACAGCACCATCCCTCCTGGTCCCATGCCCTAGTACACAGACTCATTTGGGAAGGCAGCTCTGAGACATCATCACCCTTTCTCCTGCCCGGCCGTGCAGCAGAAGTACTTGGGCCCCATCCACATTTGACTCAGCAGTTGCTGTGCTGCCATTGATACAGAGTGCAGCCAGTGCAACTCCCTGACACTTGTCCCACTAATTTTAGCTCGACTGCAGCAGCCGGGGCCCTGCAAACACCCTGCTCCCCTCCTGAGCCTGCAGGGAACAGCGTGGGACAGGCAGGGCTGGCACCCAGGAGGGCTGGCAGCCGTGTCCTCAATTTCTCTGCCAAGGCTGCTCCCTGACCCAGCGGCCAAACTCCTCCCCCACCATGTCCAACCCTTTTGGGACTACTGCCAGGGCACTGGCCGCCAGCAGCTATGGCCCAAGTCCTGTGTCCCTGCTACAGTCACATGAATCCACAAACCACCTTCGCACTGGTCTTCCCTTTCCTGACTTAGGAAGTGTGGTAACACAGATTCTTTCCCATGGGAAGTTTTCTCTTCTTCTTCCCGTGTTTTATAAATACAGATAAAGTTTAGATGTTATTGAAACGGTCTCTGGGAAAGATGGGCAGTTCCAACCTGGCCAATCGGCCTAGGGGGAGGTTTTGGATTGACCCAATCCGGAGGACCTTTGAAAAGGCTATATAAGTTTTATAATTAAATAATAAATTCAGATTTATGCCACTTGACCATCTGGATCTCTTCACTCAGCTAGCGGTTCAACAGCGACGACGAAGAGTAAATGTAACAGCAAAGCTCTGGCCTTTTGCCAAAGTCCTTCTCTAAATCAGTTTGTTCTTTAGTCTTAGGTGCATGCAGCTGTCAAACAGCAGCTTTATTTTGCAATAAACTTATATTTATGTGTAATTATGTCTATTGATACCAGAGCAGCAGTGAAATCATGAACAGCTGTTATTCAAAGCTTAGAGTAGCCCATGCAATGTCACCAGCTCAAACACGGAAGTAACAGCTCGGAGATATTTTCATTTCACATTTTTATTAGTAGACAGATGTGCAGAAAAGACAAAATATAACTACTGAAGGAGAAGACAACACAAAAATGCATCAGTTAATCCTTTCTGGTAAATTATACTGAAGAAAAAAAGGAAAAGATCTGGGAGTTCAGCTAAGAAAACTACTAAGAAATCTAGTGTACCCTGCTGGTTTCAGAATGGTTGAAAACTGCATTTGAAGGGACGTGTAGTTGCAAATGTAAACGCTAATATTGGCTGAAACAGGAGAAAAAGGGTTAAGAAAAAACCAGAATACACAGAGCAGGTAAACATTTTTCTGCAATCTCTTAAATAGTTTCAAAAAAATCCCCTCATACTTCAGTTGTATTTCAAAAAAAGGAAACCAGCAAGTCAACAAGCAATGACACTGCACAGGACAGTGGGGAAGAGAAATTAGTCTGGTTAATGTCAGAGCTCTCAAAAGAGGTTGCTTTTTTGTCATTAAAAAAGGGTAACAGAAGAGTCATAATAATGCATCTTACAACACCAAGCTTGGAAATACAAGTCACTGGAGAGTATACAGTGAAGACGGTCAAAAGTACAAGGGAAATCCTGAAAGATGCAGTATCCTCATTTCCAACCAAGTCATCAGCAAAGCCAGCGCTGCCACGCTCTGCTCCTTCACCTCCCCACAGCCGCCTGACAGCTGGAGGTTCGTGACCCTGTCCTGGTGTAGCCCCGAGTCCACTCCTGCAAGCCGGGGCCCATTTGCCAACCCTGGCGCTACCCTCGCAGGGCTGGTGCGAAGCTGGGGGTGCCCCACACTGTCACTAGACGCAGGGGAGCCCCGCTACCGGCTCCAAAAAGCACGTGGGGCTGAGTCAGTCCTTGCTGGAAGAAGCCTGACACATTAGGAGGCTGCAGCTGCCTTCCCAGGTTACATGCAAGCTGGAGGGCAGGCGGCCGAAGGAACGCCGGAAACAAGGAATCTCCACTGGGCTGCCGGCTGCGGGCACAGGGATGAACGCCGGCGCAGACCCCAGCCAAACAAACTTTTGGAAACAGATCTGCCTCGCTTACTTCACGTGGAGCCCCGACGACCCTCTTCTCATCTCCTGTCCTCTCCCTCCGGGCAGCGCACTCGCAGCTTTCGCTCAGCCTCGCCCCGGGACGCAGCCTTGTTCATTCCAGAACAAAGCCTGTTCCCGCCGAAGCACTCCCGAGGGACCGCAGCTGGTGACGTACCATGGAAAACCCTGAGATACACGGAGGGGAGGCGTAGGTTCTGGCCAGGGTGATGCCTCTGTACCTGTGGGGACCGAGGGTCTCGCCCAAGCAGGGCCAGCACCTCCGATCTGCTCCCGGGGTTGCCAGGCCTGGCTGCCGATCCAGGGATCATGCGAAAGGGGAACTCGCGCACTGCACCACAGCCAAACACGAGCAGGCTGCAACGGCGGGAGGGCGCCGAGGGCCTGAGACAGGAACATGCAGGATCCCCCTGCCCACGACGGAGCGCCCAAAGCTCTACCAAGGGCTCCCGAAAACATGGGGGTGGCTGAGCTCGGGGCACCAGCCGAAGCTGCTGAAGAGCCTGTCAAAACCTGCTGCTGGGCTGCTCTGCTGTGGGACCCACACAGCCCTGTGCCCCAGGGAGCCGAGCAGGGGCAGCCCAGCACAGGAACAGCCTGGACACTCCCGCGGGCGCCAAAGCGAGCTCCAAACTCCCCCGGCGGCTGCGGCGGAGCTGCCCCGACCCACGGGTGAGCGGCACCAGCGACAGAAGCAGCTCCAGCCGCGCGGGGCTGGGGCTGGGGCAAGCAAGGTCTGCCGGCCAGCACGGGGCAGGAGGCTGCTGGTCTGTCCCACTGCCAAGAAGAAGTCCAGCATGAATGGTGGCCCACTGGGCAGCAGGATGCACATCTGCTCTCCTCCCTCGGGAGAGGGGCAGCTGGCAGCAGATCTCAGCAGAACAGCTAAACTGAACTTTTTCAACCCTATCCTAGTCTGAAAAAAAAAATTATAAAAATAAATAGCAACCCAGGGCTCAGTTGTACAGACGTGAAGTGTAAAGTGTTTATTTTGGGGTTCATCTCACAAGCCTTTTCCAGAGACAAAGCTGATTGTGCCCTCTGGGGCTCCAGGGGCCAGCTATTTCCTAACTTAGCAGGCTGAAAAGGAATACTGTACCTTTCAGTGACATCCCATCACGCTCAACACACAGTAGCTTTACACTCTCCGCCCCACACCTTATAAAGGAAAAGCCACCACCACAAGGCTAAACGAATGTACACACGCTATTATTGTAAATGGAGCAGCTAAACCTTGGCAATTTGCTTTGTGGGGATTTTTTTTTCTTCCCAGTAAATGCAGCACT
>VYZT01027174.1:0-32187 GCA_013400735.1 Pomatostomus ruficeps
GCTGAATCTTAAGGCATCACGTGCACTCCAAGTGTCTGGGGTGGCTGCTGACAGCAGAGCCAGGAGCTGTGGTGCCTCTGGAGAAGAAGGAGGAGGAGGAGCAGGTTTGGAGCTCAGTCCTTGGCGGGGGCTGGACTGCGAAGGCCCCAGCCCTGTGCCGGGGGTGAGTGCCAGCAGCCCCTTAATGGATTTCCTGGCAGGGCTCGTTGCTGAACACGGCTGCTTGGCAGGCCATTACCTTGAAAAATGAGCTCTGCCGAGTTTGCCTTGTGTTGTTACAAACTAATGATTTGCATTGATTAGCACATGGCTCATGAGTGTCTAATTTATCAATCAGGGAGTGCCGGGGGAGCGTGTGTAAACCGTGCTCTCAAAAATGATGTCAGCTGTCAATGGGCTCCTGGATGGGGGAGCTGCACACACCTGACACGCTCTCCCTGCTGAGGGACAAGGACCAGGTCATCTCCTTCCCTTTCCCTCTGCTTCCAGCTCTGGAGCTGTTTCACTCTGGGGTGAACCCTGCAGTTTTGGTGTAACCTTACTGGACACACTTCAAGCTGTAATTATTAATTTTTGTGGTGTTGGGAGCAGCAGTCAGAAACCCAACTGCGTTAGGTGATGTCCAAGCTCAGAACGAAAGGTTGGGCTTTCTTTTCTGTCTAATTTAAATCATAATTCCATTGCAGCCAGGAGTATCTCATGCTGTAAATGTTAGTGGGGATCCACAGTGGGATGGGCCAGCAGTCACGTGCTGTGGGCTGTGGGGAAAAGGGAATCTGTGTCAGTTAGGAATTTGTCTTTGGGCTTGAGGGACTCTCTGGCCCAAAGCAGGAGGCTTTAAGCTGACACGGGGTAGATTTAGATTGGATATTAGTGAGAAATCCTTCCCTGTGAGGGTGGGGAGTCCCTGGCACAGGGTGCCCAGAGAAGCTGTGGCTGCCCCTGGATCCCTGGAAGTGTCCAAGCCTGGGTTGGATAGGGCTTGGAGCAGCCTGGGATAGTGGAAGGTGTCCCTGCCATGGCAGGGGATGGAATGAGATCAGCTTTAAATCCCTTCCAACCCAAACCACTCTATGATTCCATGATTCCAGTGGATCCCAGAGTGCTGGATCTGTGCCAGACAGTGACCAACCATGAAACCGGAGCCCCCAGTAGCTCTGCCAAGG
The DNA here is from genome assembly GCA_013400735.1 of Pomatostomus ruficeps. Classification (NCBI taxonomy): domain Eukaryota; kingdom Metazoa; phylum Chordata; class Aves; order Passeriformes; family Timaliidae; genus Pomatostomus; species Pomatostomus ruficeps. Next base: position 1,167 of record VYZT01027174.1, read on the forward strand.
CATGGTGACCCTCATGTCCCCAGAAAACACAGCAGATGCCCATCAACACTTTGTTTCTTGCACCTCCTGAAGCAGGTGGAGCGCAGCTCTGCCCTGCTGTGCTGTGCTGGCTCTGCAGGGCCAAGCTCCTGTCCGGCACTCGGGCACGGCTCTGTTTGACCCAATTTCCCAGGATTACACGGGAGGTCAGTGGGTGACTCCTGGGCAGGGATTAAACCCTGTGGCCCTGCCCAGCGCAGCCCCTGGCCAGGGGTGTGCGGTGTGGGGATTACACCGCAGCGCCCGCAGATGATCGGGATTAGCCAGCAGCTATTCCAGGAAAGCTGCCTTCCTCAAAACCCCATACTGCTTCTAGGAGAAAAGGCCCTGGGAATTTTACATCTGGAGAAGAGAGGAAGAGCTATTCTCCTTGGCTGTTGCAGTGCTGTAGGAGGAGCAAATTAAGTCTTGTTTGCTGACGACAATTTTTGCGCAGTGAGATTGGACGTGATGATCTCGGAGGTCTTTTCCAACCTTAATGATTCTGTGATTCTGTCATGTGAGGCCTCCTGGATGAAAGAAATGCAAACCAGGAACTTGATGGGATTGCAAGGCCAACCACTCAGGTTTACTCTCACACTTGGGAGAGCGAGTTTTACACGGGTGATAGAGATAGGACAAAGAAGAACCCTTTTAAACTAAGAGAGGAGAGATTTAGATTAGATACTGGGAAGAATTCTTGGCTGGGAGGGTGGTGAGGCCCTGGCACAAAGTGCCCAGAGAAGCTTTAGCTGCTCCTGGATCCCTGGCAGTGTCCAAGGCCAGGCTGGACAGGGCTTGGATCACCCTGGAATAGTGGAAGGTGTTCCTGCCATGGCAGGGGTGGCACTGGATGGGCTTTAATGTCCCTTCCAACCCAAACCACTCTGTGATTCCATGACTCCCCAGGCCAGATCAGCTCTCACCTCTGCTCAGAGGGGCTCCTGTCACGACACTTTGGGGGTTCAGGGCAGCACTGACAGCAGGAGTTTCAAGAACACTGGAAACACCTGGTTCTCCAGGCTCTTGCTCTCCATCTGGCTGGAGGTGCTCTGGGATCTGTGTGGACCGTCCAGGTAGGCAGCACTTTAACACACGTGCACCAGAGACGGGAGAGAGCTGCTGGCTGCTGACCTGGGCCCCAGCTAAAGACACCTCATCCCTTGCTTTTTCAATTAGCGTTTCTAAAGGCCTTTAGGATCGGGGGATAGATGGGGCTATTGAAATGCCACGTTTTATTAGGAATTGATCTCTTGTTAATAGGCTTTAGGCAAATGAGAACGGATTATTTTAGTGGAAAACGGAGGGAAATGGGAGGAACATGGAGTGTCACCAGCCCTTTCCTTGTCTTTGCCTAGATCAATAGAGCTCCATCATGCAACCCAGATCAATGGGAAAGCAGGAATAGATGATCATCAGAAGGGCCTGACATTAGATCATGCACTGCCTGCTGTGTCTCTTCTCCCTCTCCATGCCAGGAACAGCAGCCAGCACTCCTGGTGTCCTCTGGGGAACATGAGGTTCATAAAACAGGGAGGAACTGCTATTGGAAAAGCAATGAAGTATTAGTGGCCCCTGTGCTGTCGTAAGGTTCTGGCTGGGCCCTTCTCAGAGCAGCCTGGATTGATGTGCTGGGCTCCAGGGCTGCTTGGAGCTCCTGGAAATGGGGTTTGCAGATCCTTAATCCAATAGTGAGAACTGATGGTGGTGATTTCAGTGCGATGCCCTGCAAGGAGGAGAGGCAGGGAAAGCAAAGGAAGGATGCCTCAGGGGATGGGGAGGAAAAAACTTGTCCTCCCACCTCTTGCTTTCCCTGCCCTAAACATTTTCCTGACTTTCTGAGGCGGTGCCACCGTCGTGGTTGCTCCCTCGCACCCGGGCGGAGGCAGCAGGGCCTGATTCCGTGACCTGAAGGATTTTCCCTTTGAAATCCACCCTTGCAATCTTCCTGGCAGCCATTTAATCCCTTCCCCTGGGAACTGGGGCAATTTCATGGCCAGGATAAAGCCACCAGTGTGACTTGAGCGAGAGCTGCTGGAAGCGCTGGGGCAGGAGATGATGAATTCCCTGGCACTTCATCAGCCCAGGGGCTGCTGACGCTGCACAAAAGCAGAGTGGTGGGGAGGGATGGCCTGACCGAGCGTGCCATGGTTCACCAAGCTGCTCTCCTGCTTCGTTATTCATTTAATTATTGGTAATGACTCTCATCCACCCAGCGTCTGCTCCTGCTCCCGCCTGGCTGGTCATGGCCATCCTGCTCCTGACCACGCTCCCAGCAGCCCTGGCTGCTTTTCAAGTGCTTTATACAGAGATATTAATTGGAGGGGGCTTTATTTTAACTCTGGTGGGCCAGGAATGATGCTCTGGGCAGGAGGTGATGGTTTTAGAGGAGCAGGAAACAGCTGAGCCCAGCTGGCACAGTGAAAAGGATCCTTTTTTTGATTTTGCTGCCAGAGACCAGTGCAAGCTGCTTGGACAAATAAAATAGAAGTGAGGTTGTAGCAGGAGGTTGGGTTCAGGAGTGTATTTCTGAAGGGAGCCTGAAGATAATTTGGAAGGGACACTTTCCACCGGATCAGGTTGCTCCAAGCCCTATCCAACCTGGCCTTGACCACTTCCAAGGATGGGGCACACAAAACCTCCCTGAACTACCTGTGCCAGTGCCTTTTTCTTGAGTACACGAAGACTGGACGATGTTAACATGCTCCAAACACAGATTCAGTCTATGGGATCAGGCTTTGATGGGCCTGGAGTAAAGCTCCTGTGTGGATGGGTTTTAGCAGGAAATGTCACTTTTCAGGGAGGAATAACGTGCTAACAGAGGTGTGTGGCCCTCTCTGGAAGGCAGGCGTTTCTGGTGCCCTGGTGAGCTTAAAGATATTTTCTTTTTTGCAATAGCCACGATTTATCTCCCAGAAAAGGCACCAAGTGCTTTCTACCATGATTTCCTTCTTTGTCCTGCAACCCCCCTGCTCTTTCTTTGACCATTTTGAGTCCATCCCCACAATTTGGAGAGTGTTATTGTGTCCCTCTCTTCGATAACCGTGTGCTACCAACCTCTGTGTCCCTCTTAAAGCGGGATTGAGGCATCTGCCACCAACATGCTGGGGAAACTGTCCTGGAGCATCAGCCTCCCGTGGATGCCTCAGCAGCTGGGGAGGCCCAGATAAGGCTGGAAAGCACCAGCCGAGGGATGGGAGGTGTCTTTTACCTTCTTTCATCTACCAGGCCCATGGGCTGCTTGCCAGGATGCCTGTGGGTCTCGCCACGGCCAGGGTGGGAGCTCAGAGAAGGCCGGAGCCTGTGCCTTTAAAGATTAATGGCGTTGTTTGCTCATTAAGGAGATCGTTTTGAAGTCGGCGCTAGCTGGAACGTTGGAGTGCAAGCATCTGTTTGCTACTGGGAGAGGATATTTATTGTCTGATACTTCAATGGATGTAAATAAACAGCCAGGCCCAGATAATGTTCAGACAAACAAACAAACAGCTGCCAGAATGGGTCCCTTGGCAGTTGACCTTCGGGAAGCATCATGCCGATGTTTTAATAGCAGCCGGCTTTGCCGAGCCGAGCCCGGCGAGCGAAGCCTTCCAGGAAGGAGAAGGATTAATGTGAGTGTGCTGAGCCCTGGGAGCTCCCACGTGTGCTGGGTTAGGGGAGGACAAGGGAGCTCAGGGTGCTGAGCTGGGCATCCAGGAGGGCATTCAGGAAGAGGGAGCAGGTGGGTGATCCTGTGGTGGAGGTGATGGGTGTGTCTGTGGAGTGTGGCTTGTGCTGGAATGAGCATCTTGACACCCATGTGTGGTCCTGGAGTCCCCTCTGTCACTTGCAGAGGAGCTCACGGATCACAGGCAGCTCCCAGGAGTGATCCCAGCTAGGCTGTCAGTCAGGCTCTCATCCTACAGCCCCAAAAACCATCCTGAATGTAGGAATTCTCATCGTTCTCTGTCCATGCCAGCACCCTAGCTCCAGGTGGGGCTCGTGGCTGATGCCAGCAGAGAAAGGCAGGAACAGAGGGAAAGAGAGCTTCAAATTCCCTGCAGCTGGAAACTTGGGGAGATTTCCAAGCAGGGATTGTGTCTGTGCCCTGACTTTAGTGGTGATCACCTGCAGGCTTTGGTGAAAATCTTCCCATTTTTTCTTCATGTTCTCTTCTTTGATTTTTCTCACCAACTCAAGTGCCCTTGTTCTAGTGGGAGCCTTGGAGCCAGGAATAAATCTCTAAGAGAAAGTGCAATTGTGTTGTCTGATGCTCAGGACTATGAAGAATGTGCAGGGAAGGTGGAGATCCTTCCCTCTGGGGTCCAACATAAGAAAGAGAGAGTTTAAAACAGGTAAAGGATGGCTGGAGTTAGGGGCCAAAATTCTGGCTGCAGTCTCTGATAATCACCTCACTGCTGGTGTGGGACTTGCATGGGCTGTGCAGCGTGGGTCGATGTCTACCAGATTTTCTGGCCTTTTTCTGACTTTTCCTATTTCTTAGCTACTGGATTTAACCAGAGAGAGGGGGTTCTGCACTCAGAGCTCTTGGGCTGTGAGTGTGTGAGCACACGTGTGTGTATATGTGTTTGCACATGTATGGTGCAACCAGCCCTGTTCCCCCCTCCCTCCCTCCCCCTCTGCAAAATAATGACTTTTCAGGCAATTAGGCCAGCAATAGCTGTTAAATCACTTCCGAGTAGCCCTGGATTCCTGGTGTGAAGCCTCTGCAATCTTTTACCTGCACCAAATGCACGGGGGAGATCCCCGGGGGCCGTGCCTCCTGTCGCCATGGTTTGTTAACTCCAGCCGGCTGTCTCTCCAGCCTGCCTCTTCCATCTCCCAGCTCTTTCCCCTCTAATGGGGCCTGGCACAGGCTGAGGACAGCGCCTGAGCCCTGGGGTGATAATTGGCTGCTTACATATCTGGCGGCCCGCAGATCTGACCCTGACGGTGCTGAAAAATCAAGGTCAAAGCGGCGAAGATGTGAGGTTTGTTTAGCGCAGGGATCAACGGAGAGTGAGGATGCTCTGACGGGAGCAGAAAGCCACGAGGGACTGGGGGAGAGGCAGAGTGGAAAGCTCCCTGACTGCTCCCTGAGAGGGAGAATTGGAGCTGGGAAGCTCAGTGGGAAAGAGGGAAGGCTCCTGCTGTGGGGGATTTGATTTCTTGGGGCAGAACCCCAACACGGACACTCCAGTGCTCCTCAGCCTGCAGCCCTTCCTGCCTCCCTCCTTTCCCCTGAGTATCCTGAGGGAAGTGACTCAGCCCAGGCCTGTTTCAGCATCTTGGTCCTTGACCTCACGGGTGATTCACATCAACGTCCACTCTCAAGAAGAAAGGCTCAGAAAGGCTCAGAGGAGCTGAATTCATCCAGGAGGGACCAGGGACATGAGCGAGCCCCTTGCTCCCAGGCAGCCAGAGCTGGTGGGAGTCAGGGATGCTCAGTGCTGGGCTTTGGATCCTGAATCCTTTGTGTGTCAGGGATGTTCAGTGCTGGGCTTCAGGTCTTGAATTCTGTGTGTGTCAGAGATGTTCAGTGCTGGGCTTCAAACCCTGAATTCTTTGTGTGTCAAGGATGTTCGATGCTGGGTTTGGAACCTGAATTCTTTGTGAGTCAGGGATATTCAGTGCTGAGCTGTAGCCCTGAATTCTTTGTGTTTCAGGGATGTTCCATTTTGGGCTTCAGGCACTGAATTCTTTGTGTGTCAGGGATGCTCAGTGCTGAACTTTAATCGCTGGTCCCTTGGTGTGTCAGGGATGTTCAGTGCTGGGCTTTAGGCCCAGAATTCTTTGTGTGTCAGGGATGCTCAGTGCTGGTTTTCAGTCCCTGATCCGTTGGTGTGTCAGAGATGTTCAGTGCCAGACTTCAGGCCCTGACCTCTCTGTGTGTTGATGTTGGACGTGTGTTGCTGTCATCAGCAGATCCATCACGGTGACAAATTAACTGCAAATCCTCCTGTGTCACTTGGCCAGCCCAGCAGCCAAGGCCCGTGCCAAGTGCTCCCACTTGTGTGGAGGTAGGTGGACAACACACAGGATCTGAGCATCCCTGAGCACCCTCCACACCCTTTGCTGGCACTGAGAACCCCCTTAACTCCTTTTTGTTTCATTTCCCTTGTCTTTCCTGGGGAAATCACATTCCTTTTTTGTCCCACAGCAGGTGAGTACATCAAGGAAGGACACAGATAACAATCTGTATATCATTGCTGCCCTTTGCTCACAGAGACTTTCCAGGCCCTTTATCATTCCTTCTCTGCCCTTCTCTTTGACTTTCTAACGCAGGAGATGATCCAGGCTCAGTTTCTTGGCTGTGAGGTTGACACAGAAGGAACAAGCTCAAGGGCTGTGCCAGGGAACAGTGGGAATGGGTCTTGACACCAGAAGTTCTCCACAGCTTGTTGTTTCCTTTGGATGGCGAGGGTGCTTTTTCCTCAGCTTTCCAACTGCAGACTGGGAATCTTTGGTCAGGAAGGAACGGAGATCATGATGTGGAGCACAGTGAAGATCTCCTACACCTTTGTTTCTCTTAGGGAAAGGTTCTGTGGTGTTTGTGTTGCTGCAGGATAGAACATTTTCAGGAAGTGAAAGGCAACACATGGGAAACAGAGAGATAAGAAATGTGGATGAACCTCTGAAACATGACTGTGGGGTTTGCAGCAGTGCAGAGCCTCACGAGGTGCAGAAGAACTCCTGAGAATGGTTAATTTATTCTGACTTGCTCTATATTGAAAGTGATTGCAAACCTTCTCCAGCTGCCCAAACTGTAGAAATTGTTTTTGGGAAATTTTCGAGCTCCAACTCTAGAAATTGTTTTTAGGCAGGCAAAGAAAACTCCGCTGTTTCCTGCGCTTTCTGCTGTATCACTGGATCGTTGTCAGGGATAGACTGGGACTGTTTGTCTGGTTCCTCCTCATAATCCCAGTTATTGATGTCCCCAGGTGACACCCTGTTATGAGATGTGTCTGGAATCGTAAGGTGCCACTTTTGTGCAGGACTGATTTCAATAGCTGATACAAGCAATCAGCAAGAGAAATAGGCTGTGTGGCACGGAACACTCTGCAATAATAAATTGCCCCGTGGAACATTAGCAATAAGAGCAATAATATTATCTGAGCAGCATCCGAGTGAGTCAGTCCCACAGACTCGTGTGGTTTTTTTTTTTTATCTTCTGCTCATCGCCACCGCAGATTCGTCCCTCGTGCCATCATTTTAAGCGTGGTAGATTTGTCCAGACGGTGACAGGAGCACAGTGGCAGTGCCAGATAAAAGCAAACAGGCCCTGCATTGTTCTTACAGTGCTCTCGTGCTGATGGGACCAGCAGAAGTGAGGAAATCTGCTTCATCCTCTGGGGGAGAAAACAGGGAAAAGTTCACTTTGTGATGACAGTGGTTGTTGGCTGAAAGATCTGGACCACAATACATTTGTCCAATGATTATTATGTATATATAATATAAATAAATATTAATGTGAGGGTGGTGAGACAGAAGCTTGCCCAGAGCAGCTGTGGCTGCCCCTGGATCCCTGGAAGTGTCCAAGGCCAGACTGGACGGGGCTTGGAGCAGCCTGGGACAGTGGAAGGTGTCCCTGAGATGGAATGAGATGGTCTCTAAGGTCCCTTCCAATCCAAATCATTCTATGGCTCTGTGATTATTTGTTTTCAGTGGAAGGAGGAAAAATCCTCACGTTCTCCCTCTGCTTTTGTTTGTGCTGCACAGATCCGTGTGGATGGCACCACCAAGAACACGCTGGAGTACGAGATCGTGCAGGTGGTGGACTCTGGCCCCATCCTGCGGGACATGGCCTTCTCCATGGACCACGAGCACCTCTACATCATGTCCGAGAAGCAGGTAAGGACCTCATCAATTCACGGTGCTTTCAAAGCCTTTGAGCTCCATCAGGGGCATCAGGGCTGCTCGTGAATTCTGGCAGCGACCACGGTTCCTACAAGGACGTGACCACAGTTCCTACAAAGATGTGACCGCAGTTCCTACAAGGACGTGCTCAGTTGTTGATCTCAGGATTTTTCCTGCTCAGAATCCATTGTATTTATGCTCTTTTGCAAAATTGAGGGGCCAGGGGCACAGAACTAAAGGGGCAGGAACCACCCCCAGAGTTGATTTGTCCTGCTGGCTGCAGGACCAGGAGTTGCTGCTGCGTTGTTCATCGTGGCTGCTTCTGCCACAGACACAGGAAAGGGTAACACTGAATGATTCGGCTCTAACTGGAGTTTTCGGAGAGGCTGGAGCCTCTTTGGGACACAGGGGTCAAGAGTGTAGGACCAGGCTGCAGGCCAGGATTAGTGTGGTGTTGTGTTGTATTGTGATTATTATTATTATTATTATTATTATTATTATTATTATTATTATTATTATTATTATTATTATTATTATTATTATTATTATTATTTATTATTATTGTTTTTATTGAAAATGCTGGCAACCAGATTCCAGGGAAGGACCAGTCTGGGTGTTCAACATGGAATCCTCACTGATTTCTTGGCCTTGGGAAGTTTGCTGCTTGGGCTGGGGGGAGGAGGAAGAACCACTTCTATGCGAAAAATCCATTTATAATGAGTCTTGTGGGTGTGCAGGATTACCTGAGCTATCACACCTGGTTGGTTCACAGATGCTCACGAGGAGCTTTAAATCCAGAAAAAAAATGGGATCAAGAATTGGGGCAATGAGGGTGATGGCACTCATGCCACCCGTCCAAGTGGGACACGTTCCCCCATACGTGTTCAATGATTTATTTAACAAGAGTTGCTGTTATATTTTCTAATCCATGACTGTCATTTCTGCTGTTTGCACCACTTTATTTAAGTGTTTTGTGACGTCTCCAACCATTTCACTCTACTGTGGATATTTAGACCTAAAATTTGGTGTGGGGAGGGGAGCAACTCTGTAAATTCCTCCCGGTTAAAGAGGCTGAGAGGTGCCATAAATCAGAGAAAGGACAGGAAATGACAGAGCTGGGATTCCTTCTCATCACTCCCAGTGCTGAAGGAAAACAGTTACCTCAGGCACCAGAGCTGGCTTTGCTCAGCCCTTCAGATTCCCAGGGACTCCCAGGGGCTGTCCCAAACTTCTGGGGGAAAGGCAGTGGGACAGCAACGTTCATTCCCTCACATCCTTATAACAAATGAAATCTGCAACAAGAGGAACAATTAATTTTTCCTCCAGAGACTTCCAAAAACTTATTCTTGCTGGTCCAGTGACTACCTGCATTCCCTGACCGTTGCAGCACAGGCAGATTCATTTTTTGGTTGGCTGTTCCAATGCACAAGTTGAAGGCGGTGTTTTTAGGGCCCCAAATCCTGGAGAGAACCCAGGAGCTCTGAGGCCCATCTGATTTATTCAATCATCTCCTCCCACCCCTCTTTGATGCTCTTTATGAGAGAGGGTGGTGAGAAAAGCAGGGACTGCTGATATTTTAAATCTGATGTGAGCCTGTGAAGCACTCAGCGCTACATCAGCCTTGCCCAAATCTGATTTTATCCGAGGCGGACGATGGGAGTGACAGCGCTGCCATCGCAGCAGTGCAGTCACTGCCCGTGTGCTCACGGTGGAACAGAGTTTAGTGCTTGAATAAATGCACATTTTTAGAGCCTCAGTGAGTGGGTGCTGGGGTTGCCTTTGCTGGAGGCCAGATTAGGAACAGGCTGCCCTTGGGGAGTGAATATCCCACCCGCTCTGCAGCCATGGACAGATCTTTCACAAAAGGGTGGAGATCAGATTTATCAGAGCTTTTCATTGCCCACGGTGCTTTTGGGAGGGCTGTGGAGATGAGGGCAGGGGGGTGATGGTTTGACCTGACCTTTTAAAGATCAACAGGCACCAGGGCTCGTCCCATCCCTGGGGAAGGAGGGGTTTCTCCTCCCTCTGCCCTCTGGGCTCGGCCCCGCCTGTGCCCCAGAGATAAGAGTGGTTCTGTTATCACCTGTGCAGTGTTTAAAAGCTGTTCTCATAGAATCATTAAGGTTGGAAAAACCTCCAAGGTCGTGAAGTCCAAATTTGATGATCTTAGAGGACACTTGATATTTGACCAAACACCCCTGTGCCCACTAAACCATATTGCGAAGTGCCACCTTCTGCTCATTTTATGAGTGTTTCTAGGGATGCTGACTCCACCGCTGCCCTGGGCAGCCTCTTCCAGTGCTTAACCACTCTTTCACTGAGGAAATTTTTCCTGATATCCAGCCTGAGTGCAGCTTGAGGCCGTTTGCTCTTGTCCTATCGCTGCTTGCCTGGGAGGAGACACAGACCCCCACCTCACCCCAACCTCCTGTCAGGGAGCTGTGAAGAGCAATGATCCCCCCTGATCCTCCTTTTCTCCTGGAGAAACAGCTCCAGCTCCCTCAGCCGCTCCTCACAGGATTTGTGCTCCAGACCTCATGGTTTTGCCAGACTTGGCTCCAGCCCCCCACAAGAATGGAAGCCCCAGTGATAAAGCCAATTTCTCCAGTTTGTCCCAGTCTTATCACAGCTCTGGCCAGCCCAGCAAGGCACCTTTTAACTTGGAACACCTAAAAAGAGCTGTCACGATAAACCTGGATACAAGAAGCAGCTTTCTCATGCTGCCAGAATAATCTCTGTGTCTTTTTAAAGTCAACTTCTGCACGGGAGCGTTTTCCCCGGTGAACTTGGGGGTCCTGGGGGGTTTTTCCCGTGGAGCTGAACTCCCTGGGCTCCAAGGGAGATGGAATCCAGCTCAGCCTGGGGGTCTGTGGCTGAACCAAGTCCTGCCTTGCAGCTCCTCTGGACACTGAGAGGTGACAAGCAGCACAATCAGACGTGCAGAGCTCTCGGGAGCAGGATCAACAGCTTTTCACCACTATACAGAAATATATATTTTATAGGGATAGTGATTGGACGCAGGAGAGGGACAGATTTGTCACTGAAACCCAGAGACAGAGCACACAAAGGTGCCACCATTTCCTAGAGGTGTGGACATCTCTGTGTTTTAGGTGTGAATGAGTTTCAAGGCCCTGCTGACAGCACAGGGAAGGGTTGGTGCCACATGAGGTCTGTCAGGATTGATCAGGAGATTGTCCCCTTCAACTCCAGCCCCTTCAACTCCAGCCCCTTTGACTCCAGCCCCTTAATTCCAGTCCCTTCAGCTCCAGTCCCTTCAACTCCAGCCTTCCCAAACACTCTCAGGGAGCTGCAGTCACTCTCCCACCCTGCTCCAAGCCCATCCAGCCTGACCTCGGACCTCGCAGGGATGGGGCAGCCACAGCTTCTCTGGGCAGCCTGTGCCAGAGCTCATCACCCTCACAGCCAGGAATTTCCTCTGATATCCAACCTAACCCTGCTCACTTTGTCTGAAGCCATTCCCCCTCCTGTCACTACATGCCCCGTGAACAGCTCCTCTCCAGATTTTTTATCCGTGCATTGGAGGCTGGGAGTGTTTCTTTCTCCTTTTTCTGTGTCTGCTGTGCAGACAGAGGAGCCCTGTGCCTCACATTTCCCTCTCAGGGGCTGAAGAGCAGATGGGGAATGCTGGGAGAACAGGAGGGTCTCTGCTGCAGCTTCTCTGCACCTTTCCTGCTCCTCATCCCATGTGCCTCTGCTTCCTTGTGTCCCTCACCTGATCCTCTCTGAATTTCTTTCTCTTCCCAGCTGAGAAGCTCCCTGGAACTCTGTGCAGGAATTGAGATAATTCTTTCACCACTTTCTCACTCTCTGCCTCCCCTCTGACCCTTTGCAGCCCTTTCCTCTCATTTCCAGGCTGGTGCTCGCTTTTCCATCACTCCTACAACCCCAACATCCCCGTTCCTTTGCTCTCCTCTCTCCCAGGTGTCTCCCACTGCTGAGTGACCACATCTCCCTGTGTTTCCTTGCTGCTTCAGTGTTGGCACGCACACAGAGCCCTCCTCTCCACGCCAGGAGATGCAGAATGCCCATTCCCCTGTCCTGAATTCCATGTCCCACCACGCTCTGGAGGAGGAACCTTTCCTAAAATCCATCCCAAACTCCCCTCCACACCTTTCCTTGGGGCTGGGACCATTCCCTTGAGGAATTCTGTGCCCCACCACACTCTGGAGGAGGAACCTTCCCTAAAATCCATCCTAACCCCCTGGCACAGCTCCACACCTTTCCTTGGGGCCTGGGACCGTTCCCTGGGGGAATTCTGTGCCTCACCACGCTCTGGAAGAGGAACCTTCCCCTAAAATCCATCCCAAACCTCTCTCCAAGCTGGGTCCATTTCCTGGGGGAATTCTGTGCCCCACCATGCTCTGGAGGAGGAACCTTCCCCTAAAATCCATCCCAACCCTTCCTTGGGGCTGGGACCGTTCCCTGGGGGAATTCTGTGCCCCACCATGCTCTGGAGGAGGAACCTTCCCCTAAAATCCATCCCAACCCTTCCTTGGGGCTGGGACCGTTCCCTGGGGGAATTCTGTGCCCCACCATGCTCTGGAGGAGGAACCTTCCCCTAAAATCCATCCCAAACCTCTCTCCAATGTCCCTAAGATCCATCCCAAACCTCTCTCCAAAATCCCTAAAATCCATCCCAAACACCTTTCCTTGAGGCCGGGACCATTCCCTGGGGAAATTCCAGAGGAGGAATCTTCTCTAATATTCATCCCAACCCCCTGGACACAGTTCCACATCTTTCCTTGGGGCCACGACCATTCCTTGAGTGAATTCTGCACCCCACCATGCTCTAGGGGAGGAGCCTTCCCTAAAATCTGTCCCAAACACCTTTTCTTGGGGCTGGGACCATTCCCTGGGGGAATTCCACACCCCACCATGCTCTGGGGTAGGAACCTTTCCCTAAAATCCACCCCAGGTCCACTCCAACCCCCTAAATAACTCTGTTTCAGCATCCTGGACTCCTGGGTCTCTCCCAGTGCTTTGCAAAGCTGAACACATGGAAGCAACTCCAAGACACAGGAATCTCAGCCCTTCCCTTTGATATAGAGGGATCAAAGGGAAGAGCTGGAGAAAATAACCGTAACAGCACAAAATCCAGAAGGCAAAGGGCAAGAGGTGTCATCTTCATCGTATTTAAATCTCAAAGTTTTGAACTTCCTCTTACTATTGATTTACTCATGGACACTTCTGCAAACAGGTTTTGAGCAACCTTTTGTTACTTATGAGCAACTTTACTCATTCCTGGAAATATCCAAGGCCAGGTTGGACGGGGCTTGGAGCAACCTGGGATAGTGGAAGGTGTTCCTGCCATGGCAGGGGGTGAAACGAGATGGTTTTTAATGTCCTTTCCCAAACCATCCTGCGATTCTGTGTTTGCCTCGAGGAAGGAGATTTGCTGTCCCTCCCTGCGCGGGCAGGTTTGCTCCGTGGGTCAGCTTCACGCTCTGGTGAAAAGCTGTGCTTTTCCCCTGTAAATTAGCAGAAAGTCACCCACAATCTGCGAATAAATCACATCTGGGCCGTGCTATCATTCCCTGAAACCATTCCAGTGTGGCGGAGGTGACACTGGCAGGGTCATGCGTAGCAGAAGCAGATGGGTATTTTGGAGGCTCTTTCAAACTCCGCCAGCGAAATATCAAATAAATATGTACTTCAACTAAAGCGTGGCAGAAAGCACATTTGGTAAAAATTAAGGAACAGTTCTGCAAATCATGTTGACAGGGTCTTTTTGGCCTTTCTGGGCCTGGTTCTCATTAGAATGGGGAAGGTTTGTACCTATTTGTCTCCCAAGATTTATTCTTCTCCCCTCTGCCGCTGAGTCACCATCAGCAGCAGAATTATTGTTTGCAAATTAGCTGCCAGGGAGGAGGGGGTGTCTGGCCAGTTTACTTCTGATTTCATGACCACTGATTAAAATCTCGTCTGCTGCTTGTGTTATCCTATCAATTAGTTAAAGCAATCATTAATAACTTTCCTTAATTATGGCTTAATTTCTTCAAATGTGGTCTTTGCACAAGATATTAAGTGGCATTAACTCCCGGGTTTGGTGTGGCTGTTTCCAGGGGATTGTCAATTTGAGGCTGTCCCCAGAAACACTGGCTCAAGATCACAAGTTTTAAAAATAATTCAAGACTTTTCTTTTTTTTTCCCCCTCTTTTAATTTGCATTTCTTTGTTTGGGAGCCATCAGGTTGTGTGCAGACCACGTTTCTCATTATTGGGCCAGAACCAGAAAAAGCAGAAATTATCTTGTTTGAAAGCAGAGAGCTGAGGTTGTCTAATAGGTGTGACTTTTTGACCTGGGGTTTTAAAAGCATCAGAGACACCCAGAAAGGGTAAATTTTGGTGCTGTTGTTGCAGGTTTCTGTCATTCTGCTGTCTCAGAGTATTGATTTAGAAGGGGTTGTGAAAGATGGCCACTGTGCACATCCACTCTTTGGAGGGGGTCAGGTCTTCTGCAGGACTTCTGGAAGGGTATTGGCAACATAATTTCTTCCTTGGATTAATTATTAGGCAGTTAGGAAAAAAAAAATTTTGGATGTGAGGGTGGGGAGGCCCTGGCAAGGAAAAAAAAAATTTTGGCTGTGAGGGTGGGGAGGCCCTGGCACAGGGTGCCCGGAGAAGCTGTGGCTGCCCCTGGATCCCTGGAAGTGTCCAGGGCCAGGCTGGACAGGGCTTGGAGCACCCTGGGACAGTGGGAGGTGTCCCCACCATGGCAGGGGTGGAACAGGACCATTTTTCAGGTCCCTTCCAACCCAAACCATTCCATGATTCCATAATTGGTGTTCTTAAACCAGACTGACATCCTCTATAAGATGAGGGCCATCAGCGCTTCTAAGAGGCCCCAAAACATGGTTGAGTTCACTCTCTTTGCAAAAATGTGTCACATTCACCTCCCTCTAAATCCTCCAAAGAAGAGGACTCCAACCTGCCCATTTCCCTGCCAGCTGTCCCAGTCTTGGGCAGTCCTGCACAAACCTGATAGGGAAGAGCAGTTCCTGGAGTTCACTGCATCCCTGTCAAGCCAGAAGTGTAATCCCAGTTGGCAGCAGAGGCAACTTTTGTTCTCTTTGATTGTTCTTTCCTGCCCCCAAAATACCCCTCATTACCCTGAGCGGTATCAGGGGCTGAACTCCGCCCTCCCTCGCATTTGCTTTCACCTCATTAAGGGCCCGTTAACTAAGGGCAGGTGCCCTCTGAGGAATGTCTGAATGGATGGAAAATCCCGCACGGATGCTCAGCTGAGGGTGGAAAAGGCTCTGTGTGAGAGCATCTGTGTTTCTCAGCCAAGAACGATTAAAGTGGCTTGGCCCACTGGCAAAACTGCAGCGTGTTGTGCTGCTGACTCGGTTTGAAATAATTCTTTATCAGCAAAAGGCGAATTATTACAAACAAAGTCATAATTTTGCTTGATTTTAGCTCATTTGCTGCTTTCATGTGGGTATTTTGGAGTAAGCTGGGATCATTCAGGGAGTGGGGAATCCCTTAACCTCCTGCTGGGCTGGTTGTGTGTTCCAGAAGGGATGTGAAAAACTGAGGAAGCTGAGATGAGCAGGAGAGGAACAGATTCAAGGTCTTGGAGGTGCCCCAATTGAGTCATTGTGGAAGAAATTCCACTGGGGCTCTCTCCACACAGGGAGCTGGGATTTCAGCTCCCACTGTCCCTCAGCCTTGGGCTTTGCACACCTAAATTAAGCTCTTTTCGTGCTTTGGAAATGCTTTTGTGAGCCAGGTGATGCTGTGTTTAAGTGCCCCACTTTGCCCTAAAACCAGGACTGTGCAAAGTGCCCTGGAAAGGAGGAAAGGCTGGGAGACAGTGCAGGATTTGGGAGACCTGGAGTCATTCCCTGCCTTGCTCACAGAGTCCTTGCACTCTCAGACACATGATGTGGTTCTTGGGGTGCCTGGCTAGGAGTTGGAATTGCTGATCCTTCCAACCTGGGAAATTCTAGGAATTTATGATTCAGTGACATCAGCTGTGGGCAAACTTCTGTAACTCCGTGTGCCCTGAAGGGACAGGAGATATTTCCCGGGTTAGGACACCTTTTGGAACTCTCTGTAGCACCTGCCACTGGCTATTGAAATCTCAGCTCTCCTCCTGAGCGGTGTGCATGCCCTGCTGAGAGCTGGAAAGCTTTCCTGGATCCCAGAGTTCAGAGGGACTTCTGCTTTGTCGCCATCAGATGTGCTGTGTGAGCTTTGCTGTGCATCAGAGAGGGAAATCCTCCTTCAGAGAATAATTTATGGCCACCCTGTCCTCTAAATGAGTTAAAGCTTCCCTGATCCCATCCAGAGGAACCTTGACAAGCCCAGGCTGTGTGGAGAGGACAGCAGGGAGCAGCTGGACAGCTGTTCACTGAGGGAAGGGTTTCATGCAGGTCAGGATCCCTTTGCTGCAGGCCTGGCCTTGCTGATCCATGCCAGACTCCTGTCCCTTCCAGGCCTGCCCCATCCCAGAGAAACGACTTCCCTGCAAGGACATTGCATTAATCACCAGGTTCAGCTGTGGGAGAGGATCTGAAACTCCTGCAGGATTTGAGTTCATGGATCTCAGTTGCGGACAGAGTCTAAACCCTGCTGCTGGCAGGACGTGGATTCCTGTAACGCTGGGTCAGGGCACTGCTGGTGAAATTTTGCAGCTGATGAGCAGAGTGACACGTCCTTGGTGGTGCCTGTGACAGAGCAGAGCATCAGGGCTGAGTCTCTGGATCACCCCTGGGCAGAATTTGGGGTGCACTTAGTCCACATTAACACAATTTAGTGCCTTTCCCACTAAAATACCCGTGCTCAGACACAGCGGTGGCACATTTGTGCCTGAACCCTGCAGTTGTGCCCTCCTCTGCGTGTTCAGTATTTGAGGGTGGAACTACAGCTTTCCCAGTGCCATCTGTGGAGCTGCATCTGGCCTGAAGTGATGTCAGCATTCACCTCCCAGCCTGCCAAAGAGCCACGTCCCCGTGCCAGGACTGTTCCCCACAGGCTGCTCAAAGAGGCAGCACAGGAGCCTCAGGGGGTTCTGAGGGTGCTGTGCTCTCTGAGAATGGTTTAATTCACCTTTGGGATTTGTGTGATGGACACCTCTGAAGGCCTTTGATGCATCAGGGCATGAGGAATGGGATGGGTCATTCAGGTCTCCTTCCCCCTGCACCACATTTTTAAGTTTTTATTGTTCCTTTAAAATCGTGGGGCTCTGCTGACAGCTGCCCCCTGCCTCGCACAGCGGACAGAAAACATGAAAGGGTGGAGGAAGGAGCGAGCAGTGCCCAGAAATGCAGAAAGCACTTGCAGAGTCATTCCCTGGGTGAGGAGAGGCAGGGATTATCGATCCCGGGGAGCGGGTGGCGGGTGGGACGCCATGGAGACGGTGTCCCCTGGGGCACGGAGCTGCCCAGCACAGCCTGGGGGTCACCTGGCACTATTGATTGCGGTGCTGTTCCTCCGTGGAGTCAGTACAGCTGCTGTGCTCTTCTGGGGAAAAAGAGGTGGATGTGTGGAGTTGAATGCAGCCCTCTCATGTTTTAAACAACAAAAAATAAATCCCACTCTTGTCTCGCCGAGTCCTGTCAGACTGGTAGGTTGTGTTTGCAGCTAGGAATAGGTCAGGGTATTAAGGGCAGCTCAAGGAATTTAGCTGGAAATCGGAAAATCTCCCTCCTCCCTTCCCCCAGCCCCTGACCCTGTAAGAGACCCAGAAGAAGGGGAGAAGAAAGGGGAAACCGAAGAAGCTGGTGATTACATGTGAAGCCTGGCAGCTCTGTAATCCTGGACTCCATTAAACATCTGTCTGCTCCAATCTCCCTGACAGCCAGGTCTCCTGCTCTCGCTGCCTCGCACAGATCCTGTGTTTGGGGTCACTTGGAGGCACCGGTTGTTAATCAGAGTCCTCTGCCTCGGTGTCCCACAGCCCAGGGATGGCGGATTTGGCCAGCACGATGCCCATGGCTCAGAGCTGCATCCACACCCCCGGGTTTGAGCTTTCCCACATCCACACCCCCTGGGTTTGAGCTTTTGCCACATCCACACCCCCTGGGTTTGAGCTTTTGCCACACCCAAACCTCCTGGGTTTGAGCTTTTGCCACACCCACACCTCCTGGGTTTGAGCTTTCCCACATCTACACCTCCTGGGTTTGAGCTTTTCCATCCAACACATCCTTGAGTGCATTCCCGGACCGGTGCCCGGTGCCTGTCTGGGATCATTCTCTTAATTATTGCATTTTAACCATTCCTCCAAAGTTGTTTCCATTACAGGCTCACGTTTCTCATTGCTTCCTTTGAGGCAAATATTTGCTCTCTTGGGGCTTTTCCTTGCACCATAAGTGCGCAGAGTTTTAATTTTCTGATGCATTTTCTATTTTTCCTGTGATATCCCTGAACTCCTAAGCACAGTCCATGTTAGTAGGGATTAATAGGAATTTCATTGGAAGACTCAGGGAGGAATTTTTTCAGTGCTCCAGAGTTCTCTGTGTCTCCTGCACTCATGGATTGGAGTCTTTCTTGCTGTAAGGCCCCTGCTAAATATCTTTCATCACTTTATATTACCTGATGCAGTCATTATCATCATATATAGTAGGAACTGGAAAATGAAATCCATTCCAGAACCTGCCCTTGAAAGGCAAACTGGCTCTTATGTTCTTTTTTATTAAGAAAAAAAAAACCTTTAAAGTCATACTGTAATGTTATTTTTTCCCCAATTTTTTTTCCGGGTTTGGGTTTTCTTCCCGGTTCTTGTGATTTTCCAGTTTGTGATTGGAGACGAGTACTCAGCTACCCTGGAAATTATTTTCTTGTTTTATTTCCTAACTGGATGAAGAAGTAATGGGAATCCTTGAGACCTAAATTAGTCTGTCTTGCTTTGTTGTTTGTTTTTGGTTTGTTTTGTGTTTCTTTTCCTTTAGAAAGATATTCTGAACCAGCAATCTGAGCACTCGGTCAATACTCTGCTGTATTTTTATTTGTTGTGTAAGCTTGGCTTTCACAGCCACTTGTGTCCGGGTGCTTGGGAACATTTGAAGGGACAGAAAAATCCATGCAGGAAGTTGTGTGGATAAATCAGGGGCTGTTTGCTGCCCCCTCGGTGGATGTTGCACATGGACACCACAATTCCTGTGCCAAATGTCCCACGTGTCATTGCCTGGATAAAAACCATGTTAAGATCTTCTGAAATAATGGGATTTTTTGAAATAATGGCCCTTAAACTTTTAGTTTTACTGTCTCACCCCAACTGCAGCACTTCTCACATCATTCCTAGGAATCCTTTCCTTTGATTCACCTCCTGAATTCGCTTCCTTTCCCCTGCTCCTGAGCTCCTACATAAATACCTGCTCCTGTGTCCCTCCTCTGAGAGTCTGGATCCATGGATGCCTTCATGATGGATTTATAACTTGCAAAGCCCCTTTGGATTTCTCCAGGATGAAGGACGGTGTTTGTACAAGATCCCTGCCCTCATGACATCATTGGGGGAGCTTTCTCTGCAAGGAACCTTCCCAGCACTCGTGGGGTCACGTGTCAGCAGTTTCTGCCCCCCAGAGCGAGGGTAACCCATGGGTTTCCTCCAGGCATCACACCAGGAATGTGATTCCCGTAATTAATGTTGGATTCACGGAGCACTGGAAGGAGGGAGATGTTTGCACTGACCTGGGCTCCACCAGGACAAAGATTCCTTTATTCCCACAAGTTGTATCCTTGTTTTATTCCGTTTATTGGTTAAATGCAAGAAAACAGGGAATGGTTTCTGGCAGCGAAGGCAAATTCTGCCTTGTGCCTGTAGATCTCAGCTTTGTTCCTCTCCCAAAAAAAGGATAACTCCATCAAATTGGCAGGGAATAAACCCAAGCCGTTCCTGGACACTGGGAGATTTCCTCTTCCTCTCCAAGAGCATTTTCTGAGATTTCCACCTCAGGCCATGACCTGGCAGCTTGGTCATTCCCACCCACTTGGCAGTGACGGATCGTGGGGATGTCTTTTGCTGTGGAAAATGTGGAACTGATTGTCTGGGCGACCCCGCTTGACCTGGGGAATTCTGCATTTAACCCGGCTTTAGACATAATAAACTGGAGTAATTAGCAGAGAAATTCAGCGCTGACACCTCTAATTGATTGGAAATGCCAGCCCCCGACGAGACAGGAGCTGTGGTGAGGGCTGTGTCGTGCAGGGGCCGTCGGGATGCTGTCAGGAGGCAGGGAAAGGCAGGGGAGGAATGTGGAGCCTGCTGTAGGTTTGCTTTTCTTCGCAGCTGAGAACGCTGCAGGTTTGCTTTTCTTTCCAGCTAATGGCCTTGGTGAATACGCTATCCATCACTAATTACCGAATCCTCCACTCAGCACTTTCCCAAGGCTGCGCTCACACCTCTGGGAAAATCCACCTCAATCTCTGCAAAGTCCATCTTAACCGTGTGCTTGCAAAGGGAAAAACGCCTTCTGTGATGTTCGTGTGAAAATCCAGCAGTCTGTGCCCCTCCAAGGAGGGAAGGATGGGCCCTGTTTGGGAGAACATTTATTTCAGGTCGTGGGTTGATGATATCTAATCTCCCATGTCAACACTGTGAGATCTCTGCCCAGGCTTTGTGCTTCTAGATTGATGACAGTCAAAAATTAAAATATTTAAATTAATTCCTCTTTTATTTATGCTTGAAATTGGGTGTTTTGCTGCCCTGCTTCATGCCAGGGCCTCAGGACGATGTGTGTGCACACCTTGGAGCAAGGTGCCCTGTGGCAGGGGACCAGGAATGGCCTGGAAGCGTCTCCCAGACAGTCTTGGATGTGGCTCAGGGATGACCAGGGCCAGTGACAGTTTCTGGGAGCAGTGTGGCTGCAGCTGCTCCGTTTGCAGGCTCAGGGAGCCACGGGAGGTGTAATTCTGCTGTTCTGCACTCCCTGGCCTCGGGAGCAGAGTGTGAGGCAGCACATGAATTGCAGAGCAGGCACAGCTGCCCAGGCTGGGCTGTGTGGTTGGTGTAGGAGGGCTCAGAGTCTCTGTGCTGCTCCTTGTGGCCTCCAGCACGTAAAGGGAGCCTATAAAACAGGGAGAGAATGGTTATTTACATGGACAGGGAGTGAGAGCATCGAGCGGGTTGGTTTTAAACTAAAAGAGGAGAGATTTGGAGTAGATATTAGAAAGAAATTTGTCCCTGTGAGGGTGGCACAGGGTGCCCAGAGAAGCTGTGGCTGCCGCTGGATCCCTGGAAGTGTCCAAGGCCAGGCTGGATGGGGCTCGGAGCACCCTGGGACAGTGAAAGGTGTCCCTGCCCATGGCAGGGGTGGCACTGGATGGACTTTAAGGTCCCTTCCAACCCAAACCATGATTCTGTGATTCTTCACAGGACAGGAGCCATTGCGAGCTGTCAGGCATTCCATGTTTTTCTCTTGAAGTGCTCATTAAACATTTAAAATATTGATGAAGAGCTTCTTATAAAGAGGAGCAGCAGAGGAGAGGAGAGGGTACGAGTTTGAGAAAAGCTGAAGCAACCTGGAGAGCTGGCAGCAGCCCCTTGAGGGGGATGCATCAACCACATCTTAGGGAAAAAAAAGGGAAGAAAATAAAATGTGGGGGTCATTGGCCTCTTTTACCTCATAGCAGGGACACAGCCTCAGAGGCTACAACCTGTTGCAGCTGTTACTCCAGGAGAACTCCTCATTTTCTAAGGGTTTTTCCTTCGAGGACTGGTTTACTCGAGGTGCGCCCTCCTCCCGTCTTCAGGAACCTCTGGAAACCAACTCTGGGCTCCGGGAACGATTTCATATCGTGGATCAATAAATTAAAAGGGGAAAGGCAACACAGTGACAACACCATATGCACAGAAGCGTCCTGCGGAGATGGCGGAGTCTCCAAACAAACATTAGATGTGTAAACAGCGGAGCAGCGTTCCTTCGCTGCAGACCCACTTATTGCCTTCCCAGTGATTTATTTTCATTAATTTTCGCAGCTAAACAGATGAAAGCGCTCGTGGCAAACATCATAGGCTCTCCCTGCTCCCACATAACTCAGCGTCCCCCCCTCCCTCTTTTCCAGACTTTCTTTTTCAGCTGACAACCAATCCATCCTTTTTTTGTGGCACAAAGTTTGCACAGCCCAGAACTTGCAGGGACTCCTCGCCCCGGTGTTCAGCGCTCTGACACTTTGGAGAGTTTTGCTCTCTGCTTAGAGGATCAGGGATAATGGTGGAGATGCAAAAAACATCTTTTAAACACTGAAGTATTTGTGTTTACTGAGTATTTTTGAGTTTGTGGCTTTTTGTTTGCTTCCTCACATGCTTTTTAGAAGGAAGGAGGATTCACACACAACAACTGCACTTTGGAATATTTTTTTCTTAAAGCAGAAGGATTATTTGTAGGTTTAAACATCAACAGTTTACTCCAGAGTCCTGGAAAAAGGGAAAAATCATCTTTACTGGGTGGGTGAAATTTTCTTCCTCAGCTGGGTCAGGTCCTTGGAAATACCCTGTGAATTGCAATGGCACAATTCTATTCTGCTTGCATTTTTAATTTATTTTCTGCCATCCTGCCTCTCAAGATATTATCGTAGGGTTTGTTTTTTTTAAATTTTGCCAAAAGTCATCCTGAACTTAGTGGTACATTTGTGGGGGAAAAAAAACGTTTGTTTTGGCTCTGTGATTTGCTCTTAGCCTGGGATGCTGCTTTTTCTCCTGTTGGCCATGAAAATGTTCATGTGCAACACAGATGTGATGAAGTTATTTATTTATTATTATTTATATATAAAAAATATATATTTACAAGAGCATATGGTGAGAGGACAAGGGGGGATGGCTTCAAACTGACAAAGGGAAGGGTTGAATTGGGTATTAAGAAGAAATTCTTGGCTGGGAGGATGGGGAGGCCCTGTCACGGGTTTTCCAGAGAAGCTGTGGCTGCCCCTGGATCCCTGGAAGTGTCCAAGGCCAGGCTGGATGGGGCTTGGAGCAGCCTGGGACAGTGGGAGGTGTCTCTGCCATGGCTGGGGTGGAATGAGATGATCTTTAAGATTCCTTCCAACCCAAAGCATTTGATGATATATAAATAGATAATATTTCTATATTATTTCATGAAAATCTACAGCGTTTTCCTAACAAACTGTGGTCTCCTCTGTGTGGGATTTGGAGCAGGCTGGGGGTTAATGAGGTTCTTTCCCCCACTGATGCCTGAAGTGCTGGTCAAAACAAGAGGCAGCCCCAGCAGCGCAGGGCAAAGGGCATTCCCTTGGGTTTAATGGGATCCCAGGGGCACAACTCGGCCCAGGTGGGAATAGCCGAGCAGCACCCCCGGGTCCAACGCGGATCCAATTGGATGGAGCTCAGCAATGAGCAGATCGACCTCAAATCCCCAATCAGAAACTGAACAAATGAGGGAATTGTCCCCCTATCCCCCCCAAAATGAGACTCCAGCCGAGTTGAACAAACCTGTTCCAGAGAGGAGGCTCCGGGCAAGGCTGGAGCCTCTGCTTTGGAGACACTCGGGATGTTTGGTCTGCTCCCCTCAAAGAAGCCCCAAGCTGAGCTCAATCTCAGCCTCCAAGGTTTCTCCACATGTAGGGCTGAGGGACAGGGCGTGTTTGTGAAGGGTACAAGGAAAGGGAAAGGGGATAAAAATGTATAAAAAGGGTATAAAAAGATAAGACAAAAATAATCAGGCATCACCAGCACACAACAGGGTTTTTTTGAGGTGATGAGGGTGATGGGGAAGATGAAGCACAAATTCCTCAGAAACAGAACACGCAGAGCACCTGAACCTCCTGCACTCATGAAGATCTGCCCGGGTGTTCCTGGCAGGTCAGAGGGCAGGAGGAAGTCGTGGCACTGCCTGGCACTTTTGTCCATTCCCACATCCAAACCCAGCAGGATCTCCCTGTCTGCCAGGGAAGCGCAGCGGGGCTGGAAGGCAGCCTGGGCCTGGCAGGGCCCAGCACCATTCCAGTAACGCATCTGCACACGGGAGAATGCCGGGGGGCTCCTGGGATGATGGAGTGGCTGGGCTAATAAAATTAGCCTGGCAGTCACAGCCGGAGCAGGGAGGAGGGGAACTGTCCCTTTCGGTCTTCCCAGGCGTCCCCTGACATCTCACTCCAGCCCAGGAAGGGAAGTAGACAAGGGAAAATGCGCTGCTGCTCTGCTGCACTGCTGGGGCTCTCTGGAAACCCAAAGGACCGGGCTGAGGTGGCTCCTCCTCGGTGACAATGTGAGCACAGGCTCCGGGAGCCCCGAGCCACCGTCACGCTCTGCCGGCCGCCCTTCCCTCTGCCGGGGCAAGGTTGGAAACACATTTGTCACTCGAGCTCCAGACAGCAAACGAGGCTGATTTAATTAACCCAGGGAGCCCTGCTGGCCTTGTCTGCCAGAGCCCAGGACAGCAGGACGTGGATGAGTGGAGGCAGGGATGGGAGGGAGAGGGGAAGAGGGCAGAGGCACGAGGCCGGTGGAGTGTCAGGAGCCATCTCCGAGCACTTTGCTTCTCGCAGCCGAAAGCCCTTCACAATTAGCCTTGATGTGATTTACATTTACTTCTAGGCTTCTGCATAATGGGATGTAATGCACAGGAAATGCAGTCACAAGCTCCTGAAAGCTTTTTGGGGGCTGACAATTCCCACAGAGCACAAAATCTCCCCTTTCCCTGCAGCTGGAAGTGAGTCCGGCCTTTACAGAGCGAGTGCTCGTGGGCTAAAATGCCAAAAATCTGCTTTTCGGTGTGTCTGAACCATCAACTCTACTCAGAAAGTGTCCAGGCTTTCCCTTCCTTTTCCACCTTCCCAATGGATTTTTTGGAACCTTGAACTTCTTACTGAAGCACGAGGCAGGAGGATTTTCATCTCTAGCAGAGTGAAACCCAGGTGAACGTCGCTTTGCTGTCACTCAGGGGCAGAGCTGGGGCTGGGGGAAGCTGGGGCACCTCTGCCCACACCTGGCAAGCTTTGGTGGGCAGCTTGGCTGTGAAACACTTCCCTCCAGCCTGCAGAAAGTCACCTTGGCCAAGGAGCTCTGAAATTTTAATGCTCCCCACCAAATATTGACTCTCCGAGGGCGTCTGAGTAAGCCTTTAGCGGAGAAGTCGATATTTGTCTGATGTTTCAATGGATAATGTTGCTTTTCTCTGATTTTCCTCTGGACTCTCGCTGGCCTCTCCCAAACTCGCTGCTCAGTGGCAAAGCAGGATAAAGCCATGGGAGGAGGAGGGAATGCTGCCTTTGGAGGGGTTTTTTGCGTTGCTCACTTCTCCCGGCCTTAACAGGGCTCTTTGTGGGGTGCCTCTCTCTCAACTCAGCATCTGAGCCTGGTGTAATCACTCCCAGTACACACCAATCCTCTCCCACTTGGCTCTCCCTCGCTCTCTGAGGAATCTGGGCAGCCAAAATTTACCATGGACGCAGCAGAAAAGTGGCAATGAACGCAAACACATCGGGAATTTTCCATGTCCAGCATCCCTCTTCCCACAGGAGATCAGTGTGGGATAATCTTGTCACTCCATCCCGAGTGGGCTTGGGTGAGTCTGGTCTGTCCTGGCAGGAAAAGAAGCTTCAGATGAGATTTTAGGGAGAGCTGTAGCCATATATTGGTAGTAGAAGATAAAAGATGTCTCTGTTTTCCTGCTTTTCCGCAGCTCCTCAGCTGAACTCTGCAGCAGAAGCTCCATTCTGCCCTTGGACATGGCCATTCTGCCTCCTCGGGCACTTTAGCACCTGTCCCCTCCAAGTCTGAGCTGCAGGAGGATCCCACAGGGGTAGAAGTGAATATTTTGCCTTCCAGGTAGCAAAAGCACTGCTGCAGGTTAGATTTGTGCCAATTCACCAACCATCAGGGACCTGGCCTGAGTTGGCTGTGCCTGCTAAGAAAGAATAATCCTGTAAACAACGCAGCTCTAATGTGCTGAACAATTAAAGAACTGGTTCCTGATTGAAGCTGAAATTCATTATATTTCCATTCGCAAGGCAAGCCGGGCAGATTTCAAAATAAGTGAAGAAAGGAGCTAATTTATATTTCTGTCTGTGCTTGTGGCAGCGAGTAAATAAATCCAGGTGCACACGGGGAGCTGGGAGACTTCAATTTCGATGGCAGCTTGGGCGTCTGATAACTGTGGGTGGCTGGACTTAAAATAAATGCAGAGGAACAGTTCTCAGGAGCAAAGGGCACAGGATTTGTGGGTGCATCTTCTTTGCTGTTTTAAACATAGTCACAGGATCCCAGAATGTTTTTTGTTGGAGGAGACTTAAAGATCATCCAGTTCCACTGTCCCAGGGTGCTCCCAGCCCTGTCTAACCCAGCCTTGGGCACTTCCAGGGATGGAGCAGCCACAATTTCACTCTCCAGTGCTGATTTTATCCCTCCCAAATGCTCGTTGATGCCTTCACAGAGCTGTGGCATGTCTGAAAGAGATCCCTAGCTGGGATTGACATTTTTGGGGTGGTCACCTCAGCAGGGCAGAGGGTTGGCAGCAGCTCTCATCAATATTTCTCTGGCCAAGAAAGGCAGTGAGTGATGCTCGTGCGAGCAGTGTCATATTTAAGAGGTGTCTCCACTTAACTGGAGGTCACAGTGTACACTCTCCCTGAGTGGTGGCATCATTTCATAAAAAAGCTTTTTCATTAATTAAAGTCCCTTAACCTTGCCTCGTGCTCGGGGTTTGGTATGGAAGCTTAATTTTTCTGATCAATATATATTACCATATTTCCTAGAAAGAGGCTTTCACCCCCCTCAATTAGCTGAGGAAAAAAAAAGAATTGTGTGCACTTTGAGAGCATTTCGTGCCTCTAGTATCCATTAAGGAGATCAGAGCTGCAGTTTTCTTGTTCTTATGGACTTCTGTCCATAGCAGTTACCCAAAGGAGCAGAAAGCTTTGTTTGCCCTCGTTCAAATAACATTTCAATGAATGCCAGGGGGAAATGATGATTCTGCTCTGCCTCTTTTTATTTTTTCTTTTTTAAGCTTGAGACAGAGGGGATGAACTCATGAAAATGCCCCAGCCCATGAATCAGGAGCTTTGGGGTTGAGATTTCTCCGTGATTCCCCACGAGTCACAGAAGGCCACAAACAGCTCCTTGCAGCAGGGTCTGGCATTTATTTTTATGTAGCACTCAGGGCCACTGATTTTGATGAGGTTTCCAGGCAGGAACACGCTTATTAATTTATCCTCGGAATTAATGGAATTGGGCAGGAGAGGAGGACTGTTTTAAATCCCAGACCTTGCCTGGCTTCCAACTTCCAGCACTCTGGGAGGCCTTTGGGCATCTCTGCACTCAAAATCCAGGGGCAGAGCCCTGCAGGTGGACTCACCCCCCAGCAAAATGTCCTCCTTCCCTCCTGCTGGGCTGGAATTAATATTCCTATTTCAGTCCCTTCGTACAGGAAAACCTAAAAATTAATTGCCTGTGCACACAAGAGGTGAGCAAGCAGATGCCCGGGAAAGCACAACAGAATTATTGAGTGACTCTGCTTTAATTAAGTGCATCAGAGAGCTGGGAGTGGTGGGGCCCCGTGCCTGGTGCCAGCACCGTCACCGAGAGGAGGATGGGGAGGGATGGCTGCTGCCAAGGGATGATGGAAGGTGCTCAAGGAGTACAGAAAGCCATTTTAATTCTGGCTGCCTTTGAGAAAGCCGGAGCTGCAGCCAAGAACCATAAAACTGCTGGGGCAAAGCTGTGAATGCACCGAGGGCGTCCCTCGGGCACTTATCTCTGCCAGCCCTGGGAGCAGGGACACCTTTCATCAATGGGAGCTGCAGCTGGGGAGTCCCTGCCAAAAAGGGCTGCGGGAAACATCTTCAACCTCTGCCCGAAGCTGGCATCATCCAAACCATCCAAGAGGGAGAGATCTGGGGGCATCCACCCTGCTGAGCAGGTGAAGGGTCCAGAGAAAGCATCCAGAGAAAGCATCCAGGCTCCTGCTGGTGGTGGGAGAGGGAAATTGGCCCTTTCTGGGTGAAATGCTCTTTATTTCCTGCAGGTTCAACTTCAGGATGCCAGGAGTTGCCCAAGTGCCATGGGTGTCCTGGTTGGGTTTAGTCTCACTGCAATACATCTAATGGGATTTTCGGTGCTAGATGATAAAATTTGGTCTCTCAAAAATTAGGAAGAGGTTTGGTCTTGATGGATTGTGGCCTCAGCAGTAGCTACACCACTGCAGTGCCCACAGAGGGAATCCAAGCAGCTCCTTTTAGGGAGTTATTTGCAATGTCTGTCAGAAATTATTTTAACTTCAAGTTCCCTCTGTACCCCAGCTCAGGGATCTCGGCTTGTCTGCAGTGTCTGTGCTCATTTTCCTCAGGATTCCCTGTGATCCTCACAGAGATGCTGGGGACTCTGCCTCTGCCACCAAGGAGCAGCTCAGATTTTTCTCCAAGGCTCACACCCAAAGCAGAGTCCAGGCTGGTGACAATTATTCCAATAATTCTGTCACAGTGTCAGCACACAGCTTTGTCTCTGCTGGGCAATGAATACTTTTCCCCCACCAGGGAATTAATTCTCATCCTTTTGGGAGGGGCAGCAGATCCCTTTTATTTCTCTCTGTCCCAACTTGCCCAGGTCGATGCTCTGTGCGTCTGGGGTGGCCTGAACAGTGATGATTTTGGGATCTGCTCCCCAAAGAATGACCAGAAATGGATTCTGAGAAGTCACATAATTACATCACATCTTCAGCTCGAGGTCTGAGTGCTTGGACTGAACATTCTGGCAAACTCAATCCTATTCTTCTTCTGCTTGCATTTGTTTTTTATTTTCTGCCATCCTGCCTCTCCAAGAAATTAACATTTTTTTTCTTTTTTTAAATTTTCCCAAAAGTCATCCTGAATTTAGCGGTCCATTTGTGGGAGAAAAAAGAGTTTGTTCTGTCTCTGTGATTTGCTCTTTGCCTGTGATGCTGCTTTTTCTCCTGTTGGCCATGAAAATATTCATGTACAACACAGACGCGCTTTACTTTAGAGCCATCGAGATTTTCCTGTCACCTTCTTCTGCTGTGGCTCCCAGGCACTCTGTAAGGGGAGATCACACTCCAGGGACACAAATCCCACTCCAGGAGATGCCCCACCTGGAATTTGCAGCATGGCTCAGACATCAGGGGGTGGCAGGATGACTGCTGCTAATCCTGCAGTAATTAAAGAGTTTCAACCCTCAGTTCCAAGCCTTTGGAGAACCAAACCCACATCTCTGCTGCAGGAAATGTGCCCGGGGATCCCAGAGGTGAAAGTGCTGACAAAGAACTCTGGAGAAATTAGGGAAATCGGTGATCCATGGCAAAGTCCTTCAAGGGCATTTGTGAGGTTGTGCACCGAGCACAGGGGGACGCAGGGAATTTGTGGGAATGGCTCCCTGGGCGAGCTGAGGTGTGGAAGCTCCTTGGCTTGGTTCTCGTGGACAAATTGCAGTAGGAATCAGGACACTCCTCCAAAAAGTTTTATTAACTTCCTATACTATTTCCATTCTCCTCTGACCTTCTGGGCCCTGCACTGATGCAGCAGCCGATCCTTGGATTTTGCAGGGTGTTCTGTTAAACCCCGGAGTTGTGCTTCAGTGGATGAAGCTGTTCTTGGAAGCACAGAATTATTAAAGTTGGAAAAGCCCTCTGAGATCATCAAATCCAAGCATCAACCCTGCACTGCCAAGCCCACCCCCAATCCATGTCCCTAAAAGCCACATCCATGTATTCTTTGAACATTTTCAGGCTTCTGTGCAGCAGGAAGAGAACGCAAAGCCCCAGCTCGAGTGCTAAGGGTTTAGAAACAGCTAAAGATGGACTTAAAGCTTGAACCACAGTGAAGAAAATGCAAATTTTCTCCATTTATCATCATAACTGGAACCTCAAAGGTGCTGTCAAGCCTTGGGAGAGGTGCAGTGGGAAGGCTGGAATAACAAAGAGCTGCAGGAGAGCAGTAAAATTGAAAAATAACTTCAAAACTGTGGAGATTTTGGCACATCCAGTGTGGTGGTGCTACCAACCAGCCCGGGATCACTTTGGGCAGATTTAGGATTGTGGCCAGAGAGGAAACTGCAGTGAAAAATTAGGAGAATATTGAGGGTCTTCACTGGGGTTTTGTGCACAGAGAGCTTTTAGGGCAGCCGAAATCACCTCATATCCTCATCACAATAAATGTGCATTTTGTCCCAAGTCTGGCACAGCATCTCAGTGCCCGAGGGTTCAGAGGAGATCATCGGGCAAAGATCAGCTCCAGCCTGGATGAGCTAAAAGGGAGCAGCCATTGAAATATCCAAAGCAAACTGAACCTCTGCCTTTCCATGTGCCCACAAAGGTGCTGGAATTCTGCGCTGCTCCTTTAATTTTTATGGCATTTTGCTCCTTTCTGTGGTGTGCAGGAACTTGCAGCCTGCTCGTAACGACATAAGATCACAGCGTGGTCTGCTTTATATCTGCACATGCACAGAGCCACACAATGTTTCTCCCAGCATGCGGGATGAATAAATCCTCGAGTAATTTTTTATTGTTGCCTTTATGAGCTTCAAGGAAAAAAAAACAACACTCCAAAAACCTCAAAAACTAATAAATAATTTATTTAAATGGAATTGCAGTTTATGGTGCTAAATATTAGGCAGCCCAGAGTGCACATGGGATCCTGAACATCTTATCTATATTTTTTCTCTTTATATCTATATTTTTTCCAGGGAGTCTATGAAATCTCTGTGGGGGAGCATGTGCATGTGAAGGCAAGAAACAGGGACAAAGAGATGTGGTTTCTTTCTACCTGTACATGAATCATAGAATGGTTTGGGTTGGAAGGGACCTCAAAGATCATCCAGTTGAATATTGGTAAAAAATTAGATCCAACTCTGTTTTGGATGTGCAGGCTCCCTTCATAATCCAACTCAAGTGATGGATTTTTGACACCTCTCTCCAGATCAGGGCTGCTCACTGGGGTTCCTGGTGAGTTTTTTCATCCTAAGCAGCCATTTAAAACACTCCAGAAGAACTGTGTCCTCTTTGTAGGTACATATATGGCTAAACACGTGTGGGGTTGGTGCAGTGGACCATGATAAGATGGTTTTTTGAGGTTGTATAATTAGCAAATTGCAGTTTTCTTCTCATGCACGTGCAGATGAGGATATGGGGTGGGGGTGCTGCATGTACAGAGGTGTCTGACCACAAGACCCTTGATTATAGAACATCACCCGGTGTAATGAGACACCAGGGGAAATAAACCCAGAAGAAAAGGACAAAAATTCC